>JNBR01002226.1:0-50187 GCA_002081595.1 Achlya hypogyna
TCTTCCGAGGGAGCGAAAGGAACCATGCCATGTCCGGCTCAAGAAGCAATGCTAAGTACTTAGCGCGCATGCTACTAGTGAGATGGCCAGGATGTCGACGCACCAGACTTGACATTTATAAGACATTGATTGTAAATACATTTAATTGCCGCTAAAGCTAGAAGGCAATGCATAATGTCTGTAGGCTGATCGTCTATTCTTTATGAGTGACAATAGTGCAAAATGTATTTGGATGCCACTTGTGGTGGTGGTTTGGGCTGCTCAAAATGGCATGGAATGAATTTGTGGATTATTGAGCTCTTTTCTCACAGACGTCACAGACGGTGAGAATAACTGGTAAGGCGTTCTCTAGTTTAATCTGATGTTGTCTTGTAAAATGTTGACACCATTCGCCGTATGTCGACTATGAACTCTAATTAACGGGTTGTCCCCAACAGCAAGTGTCGGCAAGAGCCAATTTCCCGGAAGGCTATCGCAGTGACGTCACTGAAGTAAATCGAGCGTTGACATACAAAGATCAAGTAAAAATTGTTAGGTTGCATAAAATGCAACAAATGGTATTTCCACCAATCATTGGCGTTCATCCAAAGCTCTCGAACGAGCTTTTTTCGCATCGTACCGATGGCCCTCCGACGAGCGATACAATTTGCCGGCCTCGGCGCCGGTGCCACCGTAGCCATCGGTGCCGCTGGCCTATACATGGACGCACCAGTCGCCGACGATGGGAGCCCTGAATACGTCGCTCGGCATGCAGCGACGCGCGATCGTCTTCCCGCGCTCTTCTACAACGCTGCTCGGGCCACGATCCTCTTCTTCCCGGCGACGCTCGTCTCTAAAGTCTACCTTGGTATGCTGAACACGGTCTCCATGAAAAACGAGGATGCACTTGCGCAGTGGATTATTGCACGACCGCGTCACCGTGCCCTCATCACGGTGACTAATCACTCATCGACCGTCGACGACCCCGCCCTCTTTGCCTGCTTGCTTCCATGGTCGTGCGCCAACCCGCGACTGTCGCGCTGGGGGCTTTGCAGCCAGGAGTATTGCTATACCAAGGGCCCTCTTCTCTCAGCGTTATTCTACGGCTCCAAGACGTTGCCCATCAAGCGTGGCGCTGGAATTGACCACCCAATGCTCATGGACCTCTTCAAAAAGGTGCAGGAAGGCGAATGGGTGCATGTGTTTCCCGAAGGAAAGATAGTACAAGGCGGCCGTACGTCTAGAGTCTAGCAACAGAATGGTCGCTGAGGGTCCTACAGGTCTCGGTCAGCGTGAAGACAAGTTGCAAAAAGAAATCGGTGGACTCAAGTGGGGCGTTGGGAAGCTCATTGCGCGCGCCGAAGAGACGCCCATCGTCATACCTATCTACCACTTGGGCCTCGACTCCGTACGATCTCCGGCTTTGCCCGTAACAACTCATCTCGTCTTCAGGTCATGCCACAGAATGCGAATCACAAGCTCAAGAGCATGATTCCGCGCATTGGGCAGCGGGTGCATGCCCGCGTTGGTGAGCCCATTTACTTTGATGACCTTTTCGTCAAGTATGCCGAGGACCGCGTCCAAGGCATTGAGGTTGCCATTATTTTCTCTTGCGACGTGCCTTGACGTTTGGAGTTGTGTAGGGCCAGGACCATACGTGGGTTTCCCTCGACAAGGAGCGTCAGTTATACTCAGCCATCACGCGCCGTATCGAAGAAGCCTTGCTTGCGCTTGAAGCGCAGTGCTACGAGGACCTCAACCAACTCAAGTAGAGATAGATATACACACAATATATTCCATTTCGACAAACACAAGCGGTCTCAACTTAGCGATTGGTTGCAGAGCGGGCAGCTCGGCACCCGTGTTGAGTCGGCCAGTGTGAGTGCCCATTTGTCCAGGCACTCGAGGTGGAAGTCGTGTTTACACTTTGAGAGGATGCGCAGTACGTCGCCCTCAGCGTAATCTTCGCAGCAGATGCAGCATGACTCGGTGGGACCCCCGCGAAAGTCGTGAAGCTTTTGAGTGAGCTCGGCCTTTTCGAGGCACCCCTTTGTCTCCACGCCGCGGAGGCGAAGGCGCTCCTTCATGTCGTGTACACCACATCGGTTCAACGGCTTGAACTCCTCCGTCGGAAGGCTGGAGATGGTTTTAAGCATGCGGCTATAGCGTTCCGAGTCGCGGGGCTCGACGGGCGCGGCCGCTGGTGCTGAAAAAAGGGTCGAAAGGAATCCAGTGAAACCTTCCGCTTGAATGACCGCTCGGTGCGTGTACAGGTGGTAAACGACGTAGATGCTCAGACCAAGCAGCAATAAGCTCTCGCCCGAGATGGAGCTGTGGCCCAACAGCGCTGGCAAAAGCTGGACGCCGATGATGGCCGCCACGACCCACGGGTTGCTCCCAGAGCCCACGACGATGAACATGGCGATGACTGTCAACTGATTTTTCGCACTGAACAATTCCGAGCAGCCAATCCGCGTCGACCACGTCGCAAGCAGCCAATCCCTGTCGAGATGACGCCATAGTGGCATATGCCGAATCGAGATGGTTTAGTTTCGGCATCAAACGGAGGTGCACGCAGCATTGATGCATCATGCAGGGCCTTTTCTGAGAGTCCGGCGGTCCGTGCGAACATGTACGCCGCTGCTAGCAGACTTTAGAACATTTCTCTCTAGCGAGACCTCTCCAGGCTTTCTTTCAGAGCAATCTCACAAAAGGAAATCAAAGACATGTGTTCCCGCTGTTGCTTCCAGAAGCGTCAGTACTTCACCGAGTGACGCTCCCGGAGGTATGGGCACGTGAGCCCTGTGTATATGGGCAGCCGAGTTGTGGGGGCACACAATGCACTATGGCGCGCGGTCAAGATGGCGACGGATGTTGGCCGTTTGATTGGCTTGTCAAGATGGTCACCGCAACGCAGCTCTAAAATTAGTCGTTGGGCTGAGAGATGTGCGTGGCTAAACCATTGTCGAATCGATTCGTCGCGAAGAATGTATCGCTCCAAGGAGCTCAATAAGAACATTGCGAAGAGCTACCTGAGCATTGGCGACCCGTACCGGGACCCGCATGTCATTGAAGGTATTGCTTCTTCTTGAGATGCCACGTCATGGATATGGGCAGGCAAAAGCGATCGGCACAAGAGCAAGCAATTCCAGACAGCGCCAGCAAAAGACACGTGCGATGGCAAAGGGTACTTCGAGAAGAAGACGTACTCGTCGGATCCGCTCCAAGACGGCGTCATGTACCTCAAGACGCAGCCACCGGACACGCGCAAAGCCGGATTTGGCACGAAAGACGCGAGCCGCCGCGACGAGTTTATGAGCCACGTGCGCACAGAGCAATACCGCGAGACGTTGCACCGGGAAGATCATATCTCTCAAGCTGGCATTCAGAAGCACAAAGCACTTCACCCGGACGAGGAAGACGAAACGATGGGCGAGGAAAAACACCAGTTTCCCGAAGGCCTCAAGGAAACCAAGTTCCTGTACGACATTGGCCGGACGCAAGTTACCGAGTTCAACCAGAAGTCCCACCGCGACACATTTTACACATTGCGCACAGGCAACTCACAGTTTCGCCGCAACAACGGCCATTTCGTGCTCAGCTCCGAGTCAATTGGCGTTGGTGCCTCGCAGGTCGGCAACAACGGCGCCCACGCACGCAACGCGTGCACCAAACAGTTTTATGACCACAGTCACTTGCACACGTAATAAACTTACTTACATTCTCAACGTCAGCTCCTCTGCTGTTCTGCCATACCTGGCTAAGGGCCAAGTCAATCGGCGTTGATGCCCTCAGTCGATTCCAGCGACGCTGAAGCATAGAAAACGATCCCTTCGCTACGAAGCACCGATTGAAGCAGCGCGGTCGTATCAGTACCAGGAAGCTGCCATCAAGCTTGCATTCAAATAGGCATAACAGCCTGGTTCAAGCGCGGAATGAGCAGTTGGGGCGGCACCTATTCGAACCAACGTACTCTTCAACGCACTCTCTCCCTAGCCTCGTGTACACTTCCGGCCGCACCAGCGAAGTCGCAAGTGCCATACTCAAGCCACAGCCGCGACGGTCGCGGATGCTTCCGGGCTGGGCAGCTGCTGGGCGTGCGATCTTGGCGTCCGAGGAATGCAGGTCGTTGTGGGCATCTCCCTGTGCCCAATTCTGTAAAAAAATTAGGGCTTACGAATTGCAAATGTAGAGAGAAAAATAAAATAACCCTCGGCAGCCGCGGATCTTGCCGATCAGTTTTTGTTCACCCACGGCACCAACATGAACGTGAGCTCCCACGCCGCCGACCCGATGTGGCTCGCCCGCGAGCGCGAGCACACGGAGGCGATGGCTCTTCGCAGCGTCGCCGTCGTCTTCTCCGTGCTTGTGACCTTGCTCGTCTTCGTTGCATGGCAACGCCGACGGCTCGAGCAAGCAGACGTTCTCAAGCACGGCAATGCTGTGCGCAAGGCGCAGTTCGAGCGTGTATCCAATGCGATGAAGAAACATGCCAAGAAACCCGAGGTCGAGCTCGTCCCTTTACTTGACGACGAGTTCGACGCCTTTGACGCCGATACCGACCATGAATGCTCGTAAATTGTCATGTTTATCGGCCATCCATGAATGCCGTCATCTGGGAGCTACAGAGGGGCGTCATCCACAGCGACGAGTTGGATCTGTAGCCCCGTTTGCTCCACATGCACGAGGTGGAACATTGTTTTTTCAGCGAAAGACGCGGTGACGACCACGTCACACATGCCGCCTTGGGGCGCGCCGTCTTCATCCTCAGCGGCGTCTTTGGCGGCGCGCGCAAAACGCTCATGGAACGAACGATGATAATGCCCACTGAAGACGCCGTGAACCTTGGACGCGCCAAAGAGCTCGATGAGGGGCAACCGGGTCTCCTTGGGAACCGTCCAGGGGAGCGGCGTCGCGTTGTTGTTGGACTCTGTCTCCATGAAGAGGGTGTCCTCGTCCTTCTCGTGCACAAAGAGCGGGTGATGGCTGAACACACAAAGCACCTGCGCGCACAACGCTCCGTGTTCAAGCTCTTTCCGGAGCCATTCTAATTGAGGACATCGTCACGGGCCTCTTAGGTCTCCATCGATCGCACCTTCTTGGGCCAAGAAGCGTTCATGGAGTCTCGCGTCGTCGGCGCGAAGGCTATGAAGCCACAGAGACGAATTGAGCACGAGGCACTTCACGCCACCGAGCCTACTCCATGTAAGCCCGTCACAAGGCCAAGGGCGTCTCCACCAGAGCGAGTAGTAGTCGTCGCCAAAGTCCTGCTTGTACAGCTCTTCGTGAGCTTCCGAGAAAACGTGGTCGCCCGGCACGAAGACCTAGCCAGCATCGGCACTCGCCCCTTTACAGCAACTGCGTACGAGGCGGATGGCCGAGTCCAAGGTCGCCAGACTCGCTTGGAACGCATCAAGCTGCGCGCGGTAGTACTTTTGGTCTGGCGTCGCATGTGTCATGTTCCCCGACAACACCACGAATGCCGGGTGCCGGTCGTTCACCGCCCGCAAGGCATCTTTGAATCGGACTAGCTCCGTAGCCCAGTTGGAACCACCAAGACCGTCTTTCTCGGCCAAGGCAGCGGCGTGGCCCAATGCAGGGCCTGAGACCTATCGTACATGACGCACACAGTCAGCGTTCGGTACGAACGAGCGCAAAGTCGAACGGGGCTTTCCATTCGTTCTGTACGCCGTGCGTCCAGCCAACATAGCCGCGTTTGGTGGCGTAGAGACAGCGACCGCTTGCTGCGGTGGCGAAGAACCACGGATACACGGCTACATGGGACACATAAGCGTGGGGAGCGAAGCGCAAGCGACCCACCCGGGTGCTGCAGGAGCTGCATGCGATTGAGCACGTGCATGAGGCGGGGCTTGCGTGGATGGGCCAGGGCGACAGCTTGCTGGAGAACGGCTGGCGGCGATCCGTGTCCTGTCTGCACGAAGCGGTGGATTTGCTTGGCTGCCTCGGTGATGAACTTGTCGTCAAGCGTGCTGTTGGGGGGCGCCGCGGCCATGTGATTGGCAAAGTCAATGCCAGCAAAGAAAGGATGATCTACCCCCGGTATAGGGACGAAGGTGCGGCAAGGCTACCTTTCAAGGCTTGGAAACCCTGGGCGCCGAGGCGCTGAGTGGGCGTCGGCTGCAGCAGCTGCGCTATGAGATCGCGCGCTTCGTCCGAGAGGAATGGAGGCAAGTCGTAGACACCGGCTTGGACCTTGAGAAAGCACAGGTACGGGCTTCCGCCTTGGAAGGGCGTGTCGCCTGTGAGCAACTGATAAAGGACGCAGCCGAGCGCCCAGAGATCGCTGGTAGTGTCGACGGCTTTGTTGTCGATCGTTTCAGGCGACATGTATTCTAAGTCGTTGTCAGTTGGACCATTGAAGGACAAGTGTGAACCCGGAGTGCCGACGAAGTTGGGGCCGTTGAGTGTATGGTCTTTTAAGTTTTTGGCCGTCCCAAAGTCGACGATGCGCAGATGCCCGTCTTCCTTGGAAAGAATCATGTTCTCCGGCTTTAGGTCTCTAAAGGGCGGTGCGATGCGGCGGGGTTGAATGAGCGATTGGTTACCGGTGCACGATGCCATTGGCAGCCATGTACTCGAGCGCGTTGATGATGTCTGCGGCGTAGAAGCGAGCAAGACCCTCCGTGCAGCCAACTTGCTTCCCGCAGAGGGTCAGTGCATCCCATAACTCGCCATTCGTGATGTACTCCATGAGGAAGTACAAGTTGGTCGCATCCTGGTACGTATGGTAGAGCCGAATGATGTTAGGGTGTCGAAGGGTGTTGAGCACTGCTTTCTCCATGTTAACCTCGTTGAAAATATTTGGGTGTCGGATCTTCAAGCGCATGATGCGCTGCTTCTCGATGACTTTGATGGCAAACTTTTCCTTGGTTTCCTTGTGCGTCGCAAGGAAGACCTTGGAAAAGTTGCCTTGGCCAAGCTCCTGCTCCAAGACGAAATCGATGGCCTTGGGCTTTTCCGCTGACTCCTTGACTAGCCACGCCACGGCGCATGAGACCTCTGGGGTACGACGCCATGCCACGTACTGCTGCTCGCCTTCATCGACCGGTGGCGCTTGGCAAATCCAGAAGATCACCCCGCCTCGCCTCGTATCCGAATCATTATCCGGACTCCTTCCAATATCGAAATTGCCAGTTTGCCATTTTGTCATATTTAAGAAGAAAAGGCTTTTTAACACATTGCTGTAAATTCGGTCGACACATTTAAATGGGCAGCTTTTTTCACAAAACGACAATTCACAAAATTATCAAGTCGATAATTGAAGTTGCGTTGATACAAAAAGGTCCAAGAGCACCAAGTCTTTCTACATCAACGCCGGCCCTACGCCACAAAATGAGACGCACACGCGACTAGATGAAACAGGAGTGCTCTGGTTGTCGGGCTAACTTGTGTCGCTACTCGGAAGGTAAATTACTCCGTGGCGAGGGTAACACGACTGTCGATTGGAACGCCAGCGATGATACTGCACTGCGGGATGCACATTAGTGGTTCATGACTCTTTGGATCGAGGTGGCCGCAAGAGTATTCGTCGTTTGAACACGTTGCAGCGCTGATTTGACAACGGTAGCAGCAAGGCGCGACAAACGCAACAGCACCGCAAGAATCTCTGCAGCACCATTGAGGAAGTCCAGTCACCAGAGGAAAATCCAGTACAGCTGGTAAGCCCTGGTGCCATGCGTCGGTTGTTTAGCTGACGCGGACTCCTGAGTGCCACGAGTTGCGCACCCATCTGAGATCCACCGTCTTCGAGAGTGCCATGTCGCTGCTACGATTAAATGACAGCGACCTCCGATGACCACAAACACATGAGAAAGATCGCAACTGACGCATCTATTGCGAGGAATTATCTCTATATCGCCTACAAATGGCCAAGCTTCTTCAACTTCTTCTCAAGGTTGACAAGCATGTCCTTGACCATCTCATCCAGCTCGTACTGCTGCTTCCAGCCCCAGTGCTCGCGGGCCATCGAATCGTCGATCGAACGAGGCCACGTATCAGCGATGGCCTGGCGGAAATCGGGCGCGTATTCGATCTCAAAGTGCGGGATGACCTTGCGGATCGACTCGGCGAGTTGCGCAGGGGTAAAGGAGAACGATGTAACGTTGTATACGCGCTGCTTGAGCGAGTCAGACGGCGCCTCGAGGAGCTCATTCGTGGCACGGAGGCAGTCGGGCATGTACATCATGGGGAGACACGAGTCGGGGCCGAGGAAGCACTTGTACTTGCCCGTCTTCAGGGCCTCGTAGAAGATCTCAACAGCGTAGTCTAATGTTCAGAGCGTGAGACCATCGGCCACGAGAATATATGCGACATACCCGTGGTGCCACCACCCGGCCAGGCCTCCGACGAGATGATACCGGGGTACCGAATCGAGCGGAAGTCGACACCGAACTTCTCGTGGTAGTATTCACCCAGCAGCTCCAAGTGCACCTTGGTGATGCCATACCTGCCACCCAGGTAAGACTTCTTCAGTAGCCTCGAAGGAATACGTACATGGTGGTGGGGCGCATGATCGTAAGATCAGGGGTCATATCCTTGGGCGTAGAGGGGCCGAAGACAGCCTGTTCGAATCGTGAGCGGCCAAATCAGCAACAGGGGCAAGACGTACAATCGTCGAAGGCGCAAAGACGCGAAGGTTGTTGAGGCGGGCAAGCTCCAACACATTCTCAAGGCCACGGGTGTTAACCTTGAGCGCAAGCTGCGGGTTCTTCTCGCCGATGGCCGACAGAAGCGAAGCATTGTGAATAATCGTGTCGATGCCGTTCTCAAGCACAATGCGAGCAAGCCTACGACAATGTGAGCTACGACGTTCGTGCCACAAGTCTGCCGTACCCATCGTAGTTGAGGACATCGCAGTAGACGAACGTGCCCGACTTCTGCTCGCCCTTGCCAGGCATTTTGATGTCCGAGTTGATCACCGCATCCTTGCCATGAATGTTGCGGAGGAAGGGCACAAGCTCCATGCCTACGTGGCAGTGGCCATAGGACGAATATAATGCCAATGCAAGACGCACCGATTTGGCCCGTGCCGCCCGTCACGAGGATACGGCGGCCCTGGTCGAACACATTGAAGCCACCCGTGTACTCCGAAGCGGCCTTGGTCGTCGCGGAAGAGTGTGTGAAGCGGCGCGACGCGCGGGCAAGGAAGGAAGCCATGAGAATGATCTTTCGTCGACCGGTGCAAATGACAACTGAAGCATCGTCTCCATCGATTGCTGCCCGCCGAGTTCAATCCGTGGCGCGAATTTAATCCACACCCGAATTATCCGAATTCTTTTCTATTGGTACCGTTCCTGTATACGGACGCGCCGCAAGAATTTTATTTCTATCCGGACGTCCGACGGCCATTTATTAAATGCGTGAAACGCGTGCCTATAATAGACAGACCACCGGGCGGAATAATAAAATTGTTTTAATTTATGTCTTTTTAATATCTTGGCTTTTGTATCCAACTGGAATTAAATTGACGGTATGCGCCGCCTTTTGGTTTTTTATAGTGGCCGTGCCTGCCCCCTTGGGCCATGGGACAACCCGAGAGGTGCACCCACCTTGAACCTCAATCGGTGAATCCCACTTTTTTTTAATTTTGGAGGCAGTGACTTTGAGTTTGTATGTAGTAGCGTCAAGTGGCAGATTCGGCAAAAAAACGCGATTTGCAATCGTCAGCACGCCTTGGGATTGGCTAAAATTCGAGCCAATGGCATCGGCTGCTGCCAAGGCGGGGGCAATTGACTTGCATTTGCAGCCGCAGGCAACAGACGACGGATGCAGCTCCAACGCGTGGCAAAGCGAGCGTTTGCGACGCTGCCGACAATGCGTCCACTTTGGATGTTGCGCTATGACTACGTGGATGGGATGTTGCAGAAGCGGGATCCCTTCCGGAAGGCGCATCTTGAGCACGTTGGGCAGTGGTCGACCAACACCGGCTTCGCACCCAAGCTGCTTATGGCTGGCGCCTTTGCCGACCCCGTCGACGGCGCTGCGTTTATCTTTGAGGCCGATGCGCCGAATGTTGTGGAAGAATTCGCCAAGAAGGACCCGTACGTGACCAACAACCTCGTGACCAAGTATGACGTGCGTCAGTACAATGTCGTCGAGTTCAAGAAGGCGTAATGGCGATCATACACGCTGCACGTGTGCTTCCTATTGCTTTGCTACTACTTAAAGTTCATGAGGTTTACAGCGCCCTGATGCTTGAGGCGATTGAGTACGCGGTGTTGCACAGGCACGTCTTCGGAGCTATCGTCGCCTTCCTCGACGTCGACGTTGCTGAGACTCGACCGACGGCTCGAAATAAAGGAGGGCGTGCGTTCGAGGCTCATTCGGCGGCTGTTGCGGCGCATGCGCATAGACGCCCGCAACGACGAGAGTGCTGTCTGCTGCTCCGTCACCTCGATGGCTTGTTGGAGGTCTTCGTGGACCTTGGCATTCGTCATGGCGTTCGCCACGTCTGTGAGCACCTCCTGCGACGCCCGGGGGCCAAAGGCAGACACGACGTAGTCCGAATAGTCGCTTGCGCTCAGCCGACTGGTGCGGAGCTCTTTCGTCATGGCTTTGAACTCGCTCATGCGTTCTTCATCACCGTCGACGAGGTCCCGCACCTTTGCAAGCACCTCTTTTCCGCTCATGCTCGCGGGCCGCGACCGCTGCGGCCGCGTCGGAAACGGGGGCGGCGTGGCCAAAATAGCTTCGCTCGCTGGACGAGGCTTTGATGGTGCGGCTGCGACGGCCGTGGGGGCAGGTGCCGCGACGACGTGGGCACTGGCGGTCTGATTGACGGTGGCGGCAGCAATGAGGGGCGTGGTGTCGGCGACTGGCTCGGGCGATTGCAAAGCGTTGCGGAGTGCCCGCTTCTTGGCCGGGTCGGCGAGCAGCTGGGCGAGGCTTGGGACCAGCCATGCGCAGAAATCGCGCCCAAAGACACGCACCATGAAGGCGAAGAACGTGCGGCCCTCGTCGTCGATGGCATCGTCCGCGGCGCGGCCGAACCGGCGCGCGTGCTTCTGGAACTGCCTGAGGACGTCAGCATCAGTGTGCTCTTGGATGCGCTGGAAGATGAGGGCTTGAAGCTCTTCCTGTTGAGCCTGCGTGAGGTCGTCGTCGGCAACGTCGTCTGATGAGTTGGAGTGGCGACTCGGTTCGTCGTCTTGTTGCGGCCCATAACTGCTAGCGCTCTCGTCGGCCTTTGTGCTCTCGACCACGTCATCTCCGTGCGATTTGTCCAAGGCAACCGTCGCCGGGGCGTTGGCGAAGACGACGTGGGCGTAGATGAGGGAAAAATCAGCAAGAATTTGCGACCCAAGGGATGAGTGAAAGTCGGCAATATCAGCAATGCTCAGGACCTGCCTAATGTACTTGCCGAGGTCGTCTTGCCGCTTGGCTAAGAAGGACGGCTTTGTTGCCTGCCCAAAGAACACCTTGGTTTTGTGCAGCGGCACGAACGTCACGTCGCGCATGCGACTGCCAAACACGGGGTCGTTCCGAAGGCGCGTGTCGAGGAGCTGAAACTCGTCCACTGTCTTATAGATGGTCCAGTCCACGGCGACAATTTCGAGCTTTTTTGCCGTCGTGCACTTGGCCTTGCAAGCAATCTCGAACTCCTACGCCGGCCCCAGTGAGATCATAATGCCACGGTGGCACGTACAGCGCTTTTGCCGAGCACGCGGTACCCGTGCACGCTCATGTGCAGCGAGATGACCATCTCGATGGCCGGCAACATGGCTCAAATGCTGGTGTGTCGGCCGTCATCGGCCGTCCACCGCGCGATGCCATTGGTCAAAATGTGGAGGTTATTACTCACAGCTCTGATCTGGCACCCTGAATCTTCGCCGTATATCTTATTGCGACGACCAGATTGCCGTCGGTCTTCCATGGGCGGCACCAGGAAAGGTTGTGCCCATGGTGATCTTGCGTCACACGATTCATGATCGCGAGGATCAGATGTGCCAGCACGCGGTGCTGGGCCCGATCACCGCCGGTCCCGACTGGTCGTTTTGGGTCTGGCCTGGGACGCTTCGTGTCACCAAGGTGACGTACCATTCATTGTCTATGGCAGAGAGCACCAGGAGCTAATCGGAGCGCACTCTGTCGCCCGCTTGGAGGCTTGTACTCAACTGTTCAATGGAGTGGTTGCGTGAATCAATGACGCTTGTACGGCTACTGTGCACCATGGAAACCCGTCATTCGAGGCTTTTCCTTGAATTACATGGATGGACCTATCTCTGCATCTGGACTACACGTCCCTGCGGCTATTCGATTTCCACAGCATCGCAATGCGAAGTGCACGCTGTCGAGGGTTCAAGGACCCGGAAATCGTCAAGGTACTTCGGATACCTCCCGCAGCTGGGGCTCCAGCAAGTGGTCAGCGAAGAGAGCAAAACCCCACCCTCAGCCGCGTTTGGCAGCGCTTCCTTTCGTCTTTGGGAGCGATGGACGTCGATGCCATGCCGCTGTCACTGTGCTGAACTGTTGGGCAATTAATTGGTCAGTAAGAAACTGATACGACCAGACATCCGGATAACATTGTAGCAACCGGACGGTCCGAAAGCTTTCGAGGCCACACAGCCCAGGAGGATGACGACGGACCCAGCGCCTTCAATGTGCCCGCTCCTGAATGAGACTCGGCACCTCATTGATTGCCTCGGCTACATTGATTCGACGACTGATGACGATGCTTCCATGAAGAAGCTCGTGCAGATGCAGATTCAGCAGCAGATGGCGTTGATGCCGACCTTCGACGCCGAGGCCTACCTTGCGTACCTGCCAGCCCCGGCAGAGCTCGACTTCGAAACGAAGGAGATGAAGCGGGTGGCAGCTGGCGTGGCACTAAACGCCATCAACACGGCCAAATATCGTGTTGCCGCGCCCTCGACGGGTCTTTTAAAGAAATCGCAAGACTTGGAGGCGCAGGTTGCCGCTTGGCAGACAGCAACGAACAATGCCATGGTTGCCATTGAGCACGAGACGTCCCGGATCCTCAACCTTGAAATGGCCAACAAGTACGGTGCAAACCGCTGGAAGCTTCACGTCGGCGTCCTCAGCGGCCTCCACGACAAAGCAGTCTCAGAACTGGATGAGAGCAAGGCTGCCAGCGAATCCATCAACGTCCAACGCAAGCAAGAGCAGACGCTCAACGCCGATAAGTTATGGAGTCTCGAACGCAAGCGCGACGAGCTCATCCGCAAGACCCAGTACATCGAGGTATGTGCCTGGCAGGATCCATCCCATTCCTATCACCAATCTTTCTAGACTGCGTGCGAAGTCATGGAACGCGAGGTCAAGCGGTTAAAGACCGCTTAGGAGCTTTCGCCGTCATGCCATTCCAAACGAACAAAAACCGCAACCTTAAATCGCAAAATCGAGTAAACCCCCGTCTACCGGGTCGTCTTGGCGGGAGGCTTGGTGGTTGCCGTTGCCGTCGTTACCGGGGGTAATGTCACGGTGCCACCCGTGGCGCTGCCGGAGGGCTCGTCGGCCGTGGTGAGGTCGACCTTGACACAGTAGATGGTGCCGGAGCCCTTGAAGAGACGCAATGCCGCCGAATAGTCTTCGTTGTATGACGTCCACGTGTTGTCCGTGTAAAGCCCGTAGGTGTAGTTGCTCTTGGTCGGGTTCCACTCGTAGTTACTCTCCGAGTTAAGACTCCACGCGAACCCACCCGACATGTTGCGGTCTTGCGAGTACGAAACGAAGGCCTCGATCGCGCGGGTCGACGTCTTGAGCGGCCACTTGTCGGCAACGCCATAGATGCCACCGAATTCGCCAAACATGACGGGCGTCTTGGCAGCCTTGACGGCTGTGCCGAAGGACCGGTCGAGCGCTTGGTAGATGTTGGCTTTGAGCAGGGCGTTGCCCGCCGCGTCGTTCGGGAACTCGGTGTAGATGTCCTTGCCGCCGTCCTGCGTCGAGAAGTAGTACGCCGCAGGGTACACCGAGGGCGAGTAGAAGTGCGGCGCGTACACGACCTTGTCCTTGATGCTGAGAGTCACGGGGTTCGACGACGCGTTGTTGAGAGAAGCGCCCCACCAGTCACCGTATGTGAGGTTTGCGCCGTTGTTGGTGTTGGGGAACTTCGCATTGATGTTCTCAAGGGTGCCCTCGACAAAGGCCATCCACTTGGGGCAGGCCGCCAGCATGGCGTTACCGAGGCGCGTCGCGCCCTGCTGCCAGTTCTTCGTTGACTGGCAGTCAGTCGTGTCCGTAGGCGAGGCCGGCCAGCAGCCTTGGTGCGGCTCGTTCTTCAGGTCGACGCCGATGATGTTGTAGTAGTTGTAGTTGCACAGGTTCGTCGCGAGCGACTTGATGGCCTTGATGACCTGGGCTTCGGGAAATTCGGCACTGTACCAAAGACCCTCGGCTGTGGCCGTGTTCAAGTTGACCGGGTCCAGCTTGTGGATGTCGAGAAGTACGGCGATCTGCTGCTTGGCAAGACCGATCACCACCTTCTTGATCATGTCCATGTAGGTGTTGACGTTGAACTCGGCGTTTACGATCGGATCGACGAAGTCCTTGACATTTGGGGCAGCATTGCTCAAAAGCATTTTTACGTTCAACGGCAAGCGCACAGCCGTGACACCCTGGGCAACGAGCTTCTCAGCGATACTATCCTATCCATGTTTTATCGGCATTGTGATCGTACGGGCAATAGTACCATAGTGGACTGGCCGAACGCAAGGCCGTGGGGTACACCTTCGACGTTTTCCATCCCGCTCCAGTTGATGCCAGTGATGACGATGGGCTTCGTGAGCCCACTCGCGTACTTGGCAACCACACCGCCGAACCCATCGCCAACAAAGTTGGGTTGCTCGCAAACTAACAGTGGACCATGAGGATTGAGTCAATAGGCTGTGCTTCAACATACTCTTGGGCGGCGTCACGGGCGCGGGGGTGCGGTCGAGGATCTTCTGTGAGAGCTCTTGCTGGCCTTGAGTCTTGAAGTAGAGCTTGCGACCGAACCAGATAATGCCAAAGAGGGCACCGCCGAAAATGAGGAAGAGCAGCAACCACCCAGGCCAGACGCGCTTGCGACCCGTGTGCTTCTTGGCTGCATTGGCATCCTCACTGACACCGACCTTAATGTCGGGCTTCATGATCGCAGCCGTGGACGTTCGCGATGAGTCGAGGATCGCGCTCGGGCGTACTGAAGGATGCTCGGTCGTCTCCATGACCGCCACGCCACCAGGGTTGACGTAGTCACCGTACATGTGCTCGGCGCTTGAGTCCTGCCAGACAGGTACATGGGCCATATCGTCATCCTGCACATGAGATGTCGAGTCCATGTACTGGTACGGAGGTCGTCCTCCTTGGGTTGGCGCGGCCATCTCTTCCGTCGACCAAGAAATGGGAAATTGGGCGATGGGAATATCTCACAAATTGTATGGCGTATTCGAACTCATTACATATGGCACCCGCGATCTGTTTTTTATCGCATGCCAAAAATTACCTTGCAAATAATATGCCCATGTCCAAAAGATTCGCATTTTTTAAAAAGAACATCGCGCCACGGTGTAATGGCAGTGGAAAATTCCGCTCTTGCCACGCCGGATGTCGCGATCACGCAATGTGAAAAACAAGGTGAAAAACAACCGCCAGCACGTGACGAGAGAACCACTAACAGCATGAGCCAAGCGCCCCAGACCATGCAAGCCCCTGATGGGCCCATGTATCGAGCTGACAAGCGGAAGGATTGGTGTCCATTACCAAGCCGATTCCCACCACGGTGCTTTCCATGTGTAATAGGATGTGCGGTGTACAACGCATTGGTGGGGCAGTATCCGGATGGACGTGCGACAGCAGCCGCAACCGCAAAATCGGCCCTGTGCCGCCCAATGTACAAGCTTCATCGTGCACAGTATGGACGTGAGTGCGCAAAGGAACTCGGTCGAACCCTGACCGTCCCACATTGAGTACCAACCTCATCCTAGTCTACCGACACACCGTAGACTCCGCCATGTACGTCGCTGCCGGCCTTGATAATACTAAGACTCACGACACACCTTTGACGGACGAGTTGTGTATTTTTCACCGCCAGCTGCGTCTACGTTCGTACTTGGCGCATTTCTCACCTCCGGATATTAGTTTGTTTCCCGGACCTCATGGTGTATCCGGATTTGGGAGTATATCCGGATAAGGCGACCAAACAAAAGATTTGACCGATGGCCGACGAGACGCTGGCGCAGGTCTTGAACCAGTCGCGGTCGACGAACTCGCGGCTAATGAAGACGAACCTTGGCTTGCTCATGGCCATCCGAGAAACTGACTGCGACATCGTTCGTGCCAAGAAGCTCCTTCAAGCGCGCCACGAAGAGTTATTGCGCCGAGGAATTGGCATTCCTCCTGCGTGCAGCTTTCAGCAGCGGCCTATGGGTGGTCCGCCGCCGCAAGAGCCACGACGGCACATTGAGCAGCCACGACATGATGATGAAGATGATGCCATGTCAGACTCAAGCAGTGATACCTCGAGTAACGAATGACTTCGTCCTTTGACAAATTCGACACCGGGTCCCAGGGCATCTCAAATGCATAGGACAGAGTAAACTTAGTTCAAGTGGAACGTAGCACAATATTACAAGCAGCAATTGCCGCATTGCACAAGGTGCCCAAGGCAATTAAATAACTTAATGACTAATTCTCGTTGGAGACCAAGCCTTGCTGTATGCATCAAGCTTAACTTTTCTTGCTGGCTCACGGGTATTGTTCGAACTAGTCTCACAACCGAGTTCATTGCATTCAAAAGAGACGTCTGCAGCATCGCGTCTATCGAATTTAGTTCTACACAGTCCAAGACGGCTTTGCCGACTTCTATACTCCCCTTCTAGCAAATGCTCTGTGACTTTTCTACACCCTCCAGCGGGGTTTCGGTGGACTTGGGAACCTTTCGCAGCAATGGCACGTTGAGTACTGCGCCATCTCTGCTCGGGTAGCGCTGTAGATGGCTCGGCCGCTTCTGGCCCTGTGCGTCGCAATGCCATTAACGGCGACGGTTGGCGCAGTCGTTCAAGCTTCCTGCCAGTTGGCGCGAAATGTGCATCGACTTTGCCGTTGGAGTCGAACTCGAATGTGTATAAAACATTGTTTTATTCAAGGGTGTAGTTTATCGACCAGTTGTCGTTCGAGGTCAGTTCTGCGGATGGAGACGATCCCATGCCCGCACTGCGGGCAGCACTTCCCACGTCTCGACAGCGCGTTCGTACTCGCGCGCCATGTGACGCAATGCGCCCTCAAGTTGTGGCCTATCGGTGAAACCAAGGCGCCAGAGGCCAAGCATTGCCCCATTTGCTGGCGAGTCTTCGACGAGCACGTCAAAGCGTTTGAGATTGTGCTGCACGAAGAAGAGTGCGAGCGCGTCAACGGCTCGCTGAAAAAGATAACGAGCCAAAAGCGTCGTCGGCCCGCTGAGGCACCACCTCCAAAATCTGTGGCTCCGGCCGTCCCCAAGGAGCGCCCCACGACACGTACCCAGCGACATACTCCACAGGATCCGTCAGACACGTCGCCGCCCCTCTGCTTCTTGTGTGGTATGGGCGGACGGCAGCTCCTCTCGTGCTCTGGCTCCTGCGCGCGGTCCTTTCATGTTGGCTGCGTCGAGGAGAGTTCGTCCATCACCCAGAGACCGTTCTTGGCCATGCGTCAGCGTTGGAAGTGCGCCGAGTGCCTGCGGGGCATTCATTGCTGTTTCAAGTGCGGCCTTGTTGGCGACGACGACGTCGATTGTTTTCGTTGCTCTATCCCGGCGTGTGGCACCTACATTCACCAGCGGTATTCCTCGGATCTGTTATCGCGATTGATTGCCTTGTACAGATGCATGGCCAAAGGACAAGACCCCGCGCTCTTTGTGTGTCCTCGCCACACTTGCAGCGTCTGCAAGCGGCACGGTCTTGCTCCCCATGAGGCTTACCTGTGCTACCACTGCCCGGTGAGCCTCCACAAAACCTGTCACTCGAGCAAGGCAGGGTTCACGCCGCAGGTCGGCAACTACGGAACCTGCGGAAAGCACGGGCGCGACGTGCTCGTGCCGAGTCTCAAGAGTAAGTTGCACACGGGTGACGTCGTTCTCGTCCTCGAGTTTGATAACTCGCTCTTGCCCGCTGCAGCCAAGGCTCTAGCAGCAAACCAGTGGGGCAAGGTGGTATCGGTTGAGAGCGCCGAATTCTCGTCGCAGTTTCTCAAGGTCGAGCTCTTCTCGTGTGGCATTGCCATGGTCCTCACGAACCAGCACGCCGTGGTCGTTGCGACGCCATACGAACCCACGGTCCGTTCCCACCGTTTCATCCCTTGACTTGTGCAGAGGGACTTTTTGCAATCTTGCTTGTCACTGCATATTCAAACCGAGCTCAACATCCGGGGCCTCTCGCCGAGCATGTCCGCGGCAACGGTAAGATGCGGTGTCGTGCGAGGACCCATGGCCGATGTAGCGCACCGATGTGATCATGGACACGTGCCTGGCTTTCCAAAACCTCGGCAAGCTTCTGCGTCTGCACTCGAACGAAATGATGGAAATGGCAACACTCGGCCTCGACGCCTGGCGCGCCAAAGACCCCACGCGCCCCAAGAACCCATTTGGCGTGCTTGACACACGGCGCCGTGAGCGCCCCGTCTTGCATGAAACCATCAAGCGGGCGGCGGCGCCGACCCGACAATCGTCCCGCGCGTCGACCCGCGCGTCTTCCAAGGCACAGCTTTTCCCCGTGCGCCATGTACCGACGGGCCCTCAAGAAGTGATTTCCATTGATGACGACGACTCCGACTCGTAGTTTCTGCTAATGCCTGCTTCTACATCCAACCCATAGCAATTGACGTGTTTCGGCGTTGCACATAAGAAGCTCGGCGCGTCGATTGACTCGGTAGATGTGATATCGTTAAGGCGACGACAGCGTTGGTAGATATCACACCGTACAAATGCTTCGCATTTTGCACGTAACCAAGGGGAGCTTTATTCCTTCGCTACCCAGATAGGTTGCGACGGTGACCGCGAGACAGGAATGACGCCCAAGCAGTCGCCTCGATGAACTTTGTTCTCCACGTGTTGTCGGTGCTTGTGGCGTTGCAAGGTTGCTGCCATTCAGCATGCCGGAGAAACCAACATGGCGTGGTGGTGCGAGCTCAGAGGCGGTTTGTAACCCAATTGAGCATTCGGTCCACCGACCAAGTCGATGGTCGAAGACATTGGCGTGCAAGCGAAGCACCTTGAACGAGCAGCGTGGGATGCCCGGCGCCCACGAGGCAGCAAGAGCGCCAGGCAGCATCATCCGTGGCGACGTGGCATGGGGTTCAAGGCGGACGGCGGTACGGTTCACTGCGATACGATGAGATACGATTCTGTACATTGGTTGAGACCACGTGGTAGCTTCGAAGTCCGTGTGTTTCAACCAGAATATGCTGCTGACCTCTCCCGTCACTTTTGCTTGGGCCATGTCGAGCGCTCCACCCGTGAAGATTTGGCTGTTCGATGAGGCCGATCTCAAGCCCCAGCAACCGTCCTACGAAACGGTGCGAGGCACGGCCTCGTTCCTGCACAGCTCCAAACTCGTGTACGATCACGATCTTTGCACTGACGACGACGACGATGACCACGCGTACGACGGTGAAGCACTGCGCGATGGTGGCGCTTTAGATCTCCGTAGTCGCGAAGCCGTCGGGCTTCTCGCGCAATACGCAGCAGTTGGTATCATCTACGGCTGCCTCCCTGGGCTTGCGTACCCGCTGTACATCAAGTACCTTAACTTCTCCGGCTTCCAGTCAGCGACCTACGGCGTCCTCGTCACTCTCTGCTGGAGCTTCAAGGTGTTCCTTGGCATGCTCACCGACTGCTTCCCCATCGGCGGCTACAAGCGCCGGCCGTACATGCTCATTGGGTGGGGCCTCTGCCTCGTAAGCCTGGTACTCATGGCGTGCAAGCCGTTTCCTCAGCCGTACATCGGCAGAGCGCTGGCGGGCTCCTCGTACAGTGTCGTCTCCATGGTCCGCGGCGGCAACCTAACAGCGCTGCCTGCTGACCTTCGCGATGCGGTGAACCTCAACGCTCCCCACGAAGCCAACTACTGGATCCTTCTCTCAACACTCGGAAGCTTCGGCTACATGCTCGCGGATGTCGCAAGTGATGCTATGGTCGTCCAGTACGCACAGCGAGAGCCCATTCATATCCGCGGCCGGCTTCAGTCGGCCATCTACTCAGTTCGGTATGCTTGTAGCATGGCGCCTCTCCTTGTTATCGGCATCTGCTTCAATGGTCCCGAGTACGATGGCAGCTTCAACTGGTCACTAAGCCCAAACATCGTCTTCGCGATGCTGGTGCTACCTTGCTTTTGCGCCATGTGGTGCGCCATGTTCCTCGTCGTCGAGGACCGCGATGTCAAGCCGTACTTTCACAGCTACCTTCAGAGCCTCTGGAGCCTCCTTCGCCTACGAGTCATGTGGCAAATCTGCGCTTTCCGCTTTTTCAGCAACTTTTTCTATTCGTTCGACACGACGGCGACGCCGATTATCCCAAGCATATGGGCCAAGGTGGAGCCGCTTACCAAGGCGCTCTACGCTGTAGGCAACGCCTTGCTCACCTCCATTGCCATTTACATCTGCGGCCGGTACGGCCTCAACTGGAACTGGCGCGTCGCCATCGCTGCTGCGACTGTTGGCGTCTTGCTTGTTGATGCCACCGTGCTAATGCTCACAACGTGGGGAGTCATTCGCAACCAGTACTTCTTCTTGACGTCGCTGCTCGCCGATAGCTTGCCTGCTGGCATCCGCTTCATCGTGTCTGGTTACTGCGCCGTCGAGATCGCAGACATCGGTAACGAAGGCGTCGTTTTTGGCCTCGTTACCACCATCGTCAACCTTGCATCGCCGTTCTCCACCGTGTGCTACAAGTACATCGACTCGTACCTGACCTTGTCACCGAGGCACCTCGCCCGGGACTCGACGGACGTGCGGTGGCAGGTCACGTACTCGTATATCATTGCATACACCCTCAAGCTCATGTCACTTGCCTTCCTCGGTCTTCTCCCTCCACAAAAGGCCGCGGTGCAGAAGCTCAAACGCACGGGCGGCGCCAGCTCGGCCGCGGCCACCGCCGTCGTCGTCGTTTTCTTCATCGCTCTCCTCTTTTCCGTCGTGACAAACTTCATGGCGCTCTTTCCCGAGACGTCGTGCTACCGCATTGCTGGCGGAAACGGTGTTCCCGTCGTTCGAGGAAACGTGACCATTTGCGGTTAAGGTTGAGGGTTTTGCAATAGTTATTAATATGAATCGTTGTGTCATAGTAGTACGCACTTTATCGCCAGTAGTTTAAGAGCGATTGACATCGGGGTGTAGAAGCGGCGGCTCTAGTGCTCGTCGACCCATTTGACTTCGACAGAAGCCAAAAGGAGCGAGTGGACCACATGGTCATTCGCATTAATCCACCTGCTGTGCCGCCTCTTGGCACCGCCCGCTTTGCGACGGCCTTGCGATGCCAAGATATGACTTTGCTCCGGCACGAATGAAATCAGCCCTTCCCAGCGCACGCTCGAGCTATGCTCAAGTGTGGTGCATTGAACGAATATCAGCGTTGCTTTTTGTATGTTGTTGGAGTCCGGTGTATCGGATGCTTCGCCACATGGGTGAGGTCTACTCGCTGCATGGTGTACATGGATCTATAAGGCATTGAGCTGTAGAGCTTTATCCACTCTGGTTTTCATTTGTAGTTGTTCGGAAAACAGGCGCCCCTTGTTGATTTTCGATATTCGCGCTCTCGTCCAAAAGCGCAACATGAGCGTCAACCGGGTGTGGCTATTCGACGAGGCCGAGCTGGCGACGCGCCACTCGACCGTCGTCAACTCTCCCGATGCATACATGCAGGCACCCAAGACACTGGACGGCATTGAGGAGGCTGATCCGAACGCGTATCTCGACGGTGCGATCCGTGAAGGCGGCGCCATAGAGCTCAACTCTCGTGAAGCCATTGGGCTCCTCGCGCAGTACGCCGCCGTCGGCGTTGTATATGGCTGCCTCCCCGCCCTGGTCTACCCCCTGTACGTCAAATACATGAACTTTGCCGGCTACCAAGCCGCCTCGTACTCGGTGCTCGTCACGCTTTGCTGGAGCTTCAAGGTCTTCCTCGGAATGCTCACCGACTGCTTCCCCATCGGTGGCTACAAGCGCCGGCCGTACATGATCATCGGGTGGGCCATTTGCCTCGGCAGCATGTGCCTCATGGCGTTTGTTCCCTTTCCGGACCCGTACATTGGCCGGGGCCTCGTGCTCTCGAAGGCAGCCGTCAGCCGAGTTCGCGGCGGCGATCTGTCCAACCTCTCGGCGACGGAGAAAGCGCTCGTGAACCTGAACGCTGCCGACGAAGGCAACTACTGGATCCTCCTCTCGACGCTTGGTAGCTTCGGCTACATGCTCGCCGACGTGGCGGCCGACGCCATGGTTGTCGAGTACGCCCACCGCGAGCCGATTCAAGTCCGCGGGCGGATCCAGTCAGCGATTTACACGGTACGGTACGCCTTCAGCATGCTACCGCTGCTGGTCGTCGGCGTATGCATGAACGGTCGTGAGTACGACGGCAGCTTTACGTGGTCTATTGGCCCCAACGCGATCTTCGCCATTTTGATTGCGCCGTGCGCTGTGGCCATGTGGGCCACACTCTTCCTCATCGTTGAGGACCGCGGCGTCAAGCCGTACTTTCGAAGCTACCTCCAGAGCCTATGGAACCTCCTTCGTCTCCGCGTCATGTGGCAGATCTGTGCATTCCGCTTCCTCAGCAATCTCTTCTACAACTTCGACTCGACCGCGACGTCCATCCTTCCGAGCATCTGGGCCCAAGTGCAGCCCGTGACCAAGTCCGTATTTGGCGTGTTCAATGCCCTGCTCATTGCAGGGGCGATTCACATCTGTGGCCGATACGGCCTCAACTGGAACTGGCGCATCGCGATCGCCGGTGCAACCGTCGGTGTCATGGTGATCGACGGCACGATTCTCATGTTGACCACATGGAACGTCGTCCGCAACGAATTCTTCTTCTCGACATCGCTGCTCGCCGACAGCTTACCTGCTGGCATCCGCTTCATCGTGTCTGGCTACTGCGCCGTTGAGATCGCGGATATTGGCAACGAAGGCGTCGTCTTCGGCCTCGTCACCACGATCGTCAACCTCGCGACCCCGTTCTCCACAGTGTGCTACAAGGTCATCGATTCGTACCTGACCTTGTCGCCCTCGGACCTCGCCCGAGACTCGACGGACGTTCGGTGGCAGGTCACGTACTCGTATATCATCGCGTACGCCTTCAAACTCGTGTCCTTCGCGTTCTTGCCGCTGTTGCCGCCGCAGAAGGCCGCGGTACAGAAGCTCAAACGCACGGGTGGCTCGAGCACCGGCGCCGCCTTCGTCGTCGTCGTCGGTTTCTTCTCGGCGCTGCTCTTCTCGGTCGTCACCAACATCATGGCGCTCGTGCCGCAGACGTCGTGCTACCGTATCGTCGGTGGCAGCGGCCTGCCCCTCATCAAGAACAACGTGACCATCTGCGGTTAGGACCAAGGCCCCTTGGTAGTATTGGGCATGCAAATTGCTGCCAGCAATCCTGTTAATGGAGAATACAGGACAGTAAGCGGCAAACACCCATGGGATAATGCAGTGTGCGTGAGGTTATCCTGTCGAATCTACATGGTCGCGGCAAAGACAGGGTTGTGGCGAGCGATGCGAGGGCCTTCCTCGTCGTACTGCGCCTTGGTGTGGCACACACGGTGGAACTCAGGCGTCGACGCGACCATTGAGCCGCCAAACCAAACGGCGAAGCGCTGCATGCGGTGCGAAATGACGTTGACTTCAAGCTCTTCGGCCTGCGCCTTGGCGTACTTGGAGTGCAGCGCGAGGTTGGCTTGCTGCCGGTCGTCTGCGAGCCGCTTGATGTCGCGTTGGAGCCGACGCCCAAAGTCCTTGAACATGGTCGAGCCACCACTGAGCACAATGTTCTTGTACAGACCACGACGACAGTCGATGGGGCACTTTAGGATGGCGTCATCCACGACGTTGGGCAGCGGCACGGTGAAGTCAGAAGAGAAGATCTCGGGGTTAAAAAAGATCTCAGGCGCGAGGAAGCGCTCGTAACCCACGTCGATGGACCACGGCTGCTTTGTGCGCGGGTGGACGTCAGCGTATGGCACGACGTACTTGGCTGGGTTCGCATCGTACTTCTTGAACTCCTTCACAATGTCCGGACACACGTAGCTGTGCATCTCCTTGATCTTGCGCGCGACCTCGAGCGATTCCTCCGGTGGCACGGCCTCGCCGCGGTCGCGAAGCATGCGCTGAATGAAAGACGTGATGTCGCGACCGGCAAGAGGCACATGGCTGATGCAGCTGCCAATGACGTAGCCGTCGGCAACGGGAATCACGTGCGTGACACCGTCACCCGAGTCGATAACGGTTCCCGTCAGCGAACGCATCGATGGGTCCTAAGCACGGCCATGCAATATACTTTCGAGTGCCAGTGTACCTTGATCTTGGGCCATGAAGCATACAACGCAAGGACGGCCTGGACGGCAATGTAGAGACCAGGGACGTTGAATGTCTCGAACATGATTTCAGCCGTCGCCTCACGGTTTTCGGGCGGATTAAGCGGCGGTTCTGTCTATGCCATACGTAAGTTCGCTACGACTATATGTGGAGAGAGGTACAAGAAGCATGTAATGCTCCTCGGGTTCGCAGCGGAGGTGCTGAAAGAGGCAACGCTGCCAAAGCTTCTCCATGTTGTCCCAGTTGTCAATAATACCCTGCTTGATCGGGTAGTTGAGCTGATGCGTCGAAGAGTTCTCAAAGGCTTGGTTCCCGATATGAAAGTCAAGATCATCAATGCCTTGGCTCTGCCCCACACGGCTCGACGCGTTTGCCTGCACTGCAATCGTTGACGGAATAATGTAGCTTGGCTCGGCGTTTCCGGCGTAGCCCATCTTGGTGAAACTACACATGATGCATGAACACTCACCCCACCATACCCCAAACTACGTACCCAGTGCCGTTGTCGATCACGACCGCGGGCTTCATGCTCATCTTGCTGCCTCGAACGACGGAAGTGTGAGGAAGATGGATCAATCACTTCTCGAGGGGTTTATAAGATTCAAGAGGTTTTCTAGTCAACATACATTCCCATCTTGGCCATGTTCGGCGATCTTCGGCCGCAAGTTGGAGCGGCGCGGCCGGCCAAGGACGCGGCTGTCTGCGCGCTGAGGGAGCTGTTATACCGATGGCAGAGCTCAGCTATGCGTCGGAGAATATCCCTGCAGAACGCAAGTGTACCCGACACCAAGTTGGTTGATCAACAGTTGGCACGCAACGCTGCACAACACCCGACTGACCTGCGCCCGACAGAGCATTCGTGCCGACATACTTTCGTGTACAACTCCAAATGCTTAGGGGAGTTATGGGTCGTGCAGAGTTCCTTGGGTGCCTTAAGAAATGGTGGCAACACCTTGGGAAGTCAAGCAGCTGGCGTAGACGGTGAGGGTTGCACGAAGCTCGTCCCGTAGCTTTTTCGGCTCAATAATCTTGGCAACAAACATGTGCAGTGCTTTGGGGTGGCGCATCTGCTGCACGATATGCCGGAGTGCTGGCTCCAACGGATCACCCGCCGCCGTTAGCTGCTCGAGCGCGTGCACGGGGCTTGTCGGTGCGTCGAGATGATGCCCTGGGGCGTCTGTCTGTTCTGCCGACGCGCATTCCGCTTGTAGCTTGGCGATGAGGCCCGTGGCGACTGGAGGCACCACACTGCGCACGACGCTCTCGTACAACAGAACGTCGACAGTCGCCTCGTTCGCCGCAAGTTCGGTGCACTCGCTGCCACAATGCGTCCGCGAGGCATCTACAACAGCCGCCAGTCCCTTACGTAAAATGGAGCACGTGGCGTCGGTCGTCGTCGTAAAGAGCGATTCATGCACGTCGGCCCAGAGGCCGCGTACAATCTTGGCGACTGGTGTCTTGTCCGAGAGAACGAGAAGCTCCACAAATAGGCGGATACGGTCGCCAGCGCTCGCCACCGTGCGCAGGAGCGCGCAGGCGTGTGTGTATGGGAGCACCCGGCTTCCCTCGGCTGCCTTGGACCCTCGGCGGCCGGGCGTGTCGCCGAACGATGGAACGCGGAACGGCATCGTTTCCCACGCCTGCAGCTGCAGCGATCGCTGGTGCAGACCCGTGGGCACGATAAAGGCTGCGTGAACTGGGAGCTTTTCGAGAAAAGCTTTGGCGCTGGCGTCGGCCTCCCAGACGTACTGGTGGTTCAGCGCGTTTTCAACGACCTTAAGCGCGTCGTACTGCCGCTCGAGTTTGTCCACGTCGATCTTGCCGTTGGCCAGAAGCGGCGTCGCTCGTAGCCGCTCGAGGGCTGCGCCAACGACGCCGAGAAACGGGAGAGTGGCTGCGGAGCCGCTTAGCAAGTGCTGTTTCTTGCGCAGCGTGTCGAAGCCACCATTATGGTCGCAAAGCGACCGCAGCTCAAACAGTTGCGCCTTCGACTTGGCCCGCACGCGCTTCCACGTCAGAGGTAGACGCGACTGCATCAGCGGCGCGTCGCCGAGGCAACCGATGCACGCCATAACGAGGTGAAAGTTGCTGCAGCCGTGAGCGGCAACGGCGATGGACGTGATGGCTTCGATGACATGCGCCCGGTCACCTGGTCCTTCCTCCGCGACCACCGACCACACGAGATAGGCCGTGAGCTTGTTGAAGTGGTTCGTAAGGGCGCGCTGGGCCGGTGTCGCGGGTCCGAGGAAGGTCCAGACTGGGAGGTTGCCGAGCTGCGCCCGGTGGTAAAGTGTGCACTGGTGGGCAAAGGCTTCGGGTGTCATGTCGAAGGCACGAAGCACGGCGCGGAGCGTTTGCAGCGCTCCGAGCGGCGACCCCTCGACGCGCTGGCGCCGGCTTTCAGTGGAAACAGCCTTGTCAGACGCCACGATGATGTGTCTGGTGCCCCGCTGGTTGGCGAGGCGCACAGAGACGGTAGGCGGTGGCGCCTCCACGTGCGCTGCGGCTACGACCACCGGTACGTCGCTGTCGTCAAGGTTACTGAACCGACGCAGGCGACAATGAGGAAAGTACTTGTCGATGAGGCGCACGTTGGCAGCCAACTCGTCACTGCCGGGGGCGCCAAGACGAGCACCGTAGAGGGAGTGGAAAAGTAGGTCCCGCACAAACGCCGTCACAAGCGTCTTCTGCGACGAGCTCGTTTTCCGTGGCCGACTGCCTGGTGTGACAGCCGTGGCAGTCGCCGTCTGTTTGTTGCGCTCGCCGATCGTCGTGAGCAGCGTCGCCATTGTCAACCCAATCGGCAAGGCGCTCAGCTGCTCCCAGTGCAGCAGGACAGACCGGCCGCCACTCTCGACGTGCTCGATAAAGGCCGCAAGGGCGTGCCAGTGCTTGGCGTGCTCGGTGTCCGTCGGTGGCTCGGGGTCGCAGAGGTCCACGACGTCTTCTTCCATGCCAAGGGCGCACACGATCGACTGGCGAACGTGCTGGAAGGCCGCCAGCGTCTCCGTTTCGTCCGCGTAGATCTGGAAGTTTTCGTCCGAGTCTGAATCCGAATCTTCGTCCACGTGAGCCGCGGCTGGTGTCTTGGCCTGAACACCGTAGATGGCAGTGAGCCACCCGTCACGCTCTTTTGTCGACTTGCAGTCGAAAACCAAGTCGCGTTCGCTACAACGAGTCTTGAGTGCGAGAAGCGCGTCGTCAGCGTGAAAAGTAATCTTGACATCCGGGTCCCAGAGATGAATCTACCGAGTCGATCGAGAGCGCCGGCATGCCTCGCCACGCACCTTCATCTTTAGCGTCGATGTGCCTTTGCGGTAAACGAGGAACTCGCCGGTCGTTGCCAAGACAACATCGCGGTCCCGCCACTGGTCGCAGTAAGTAAGCCCCATGCAATCAGCAAAGGAACTTACCATCCACTTGCCGCGGACGCCAAGGTGGCCGCGCTTGACCTCCGTGGTCGCCATAAAGCGAAACGCTGCTCGGAAAATATAGCACACCAATCGCACTGCCTCCACCGATGCAGAACTTTGGTCATTCTCGCCCAACCGCGACCCGTTCTTCACTTGGGCGCGCAGGAAGCATCGTACATGACTTGTGAACGCTCAGCTGCGCTCCTCCTCCTTAAAGTGTACAACTAGTCCTTGTTACGACTGCGTAGCCGGAGGCGTCGATTTGGTATATCGGTGGCACCTCCTGAAGATCGCATTTCTGGCCGTTGATTGGTGCGCCAATTTTAGCGTGTCATCGGGTGTTTGCCCTCTGCCGCCATTCGCGACGCACCCATGGCTTCCGTGGCAGGTGCGACGGCTGTGCATGTGAGAGAAATGACGAAGCGCGTAGCTCGGCAGCAGCTCGATGCGGAGCATGAATACCTTCGGACGCACGTCGACCCGGTGCTCATGCCTCTCATCGAGGCCCTGCTGCTCTACCAGCCAACCTCGCTCTACGCGTTTCTGCAGCAGTACCTGGAGAGCGGGGCGGAAGGTCTCGGGCGAATGAAGCACTTGAGCGATGCGACCAAGTCCGCTAAGGCGCGCCGCCAGCGCATGGTCGACTTTATGTCATCGACGGTGCTGCCCGTGATGGAAGACCTCACGCAGCGCATCATGCAGTCCAAACCCGACGATGTACCAGGTACACGCATGCGTTCGTGCTTTGGCCCTGAGACAATATCAACAGGGTTCCTTTTGCAAGTGGTGCGCACACGCCGACTCGCGACAGGCTCCAACCAAATAGAAGAGCTCTCGGGGCTCACGTCGCTGGCAATTGGCCATGAAAAGTACGCGGTTGGTGACGCCGTCGAGTGCCGCTTTAAAGGGCGGCCCAAGTTTGTCCCGGGAATCGTTGAAGCCTTTGACGCAGCGTCAACGACGTACACGATTCGGTACGACAACAACAAGGTCGAAGAACACATCCATCCCATCCTCTTGCGACGACCCAACTGTGAACCTGAGACTGAACCCAAACCAACGAATGCGGCGTCCCCTCGGCAGCTTGCACCTGTTGTCTTACTGCTCGGCATCGACGGCGCGGGCAAGTCGACGCTTCTCTCGACGCTTCAGGGCGGTGGGTGGCATCGGAGGTTGCTCGTGCTGAGCAGAAGCTTGCCTAGATCTGGAGAAGGAGCACGGACCTAGCGCCGGGTACACTTCTGTCAAGTTTCAGATGGCGAATGGATCGACTACCTTCTATGATCTGGGCGGCGGACCAACGTTTCGGTCGGTGTGGAAGGAGTATTTCGCAGATGTACTCCACCGCATGTTGGATGATCGAGAGACTCATACACCCTTAGGCTCATGCCGTGATTTACGTCGTGGACGCGGCGAACCCTGGGCGTATAGCTGAGGCTGGGACCGTGCTCGCGCAGACTATGGAGCATCCGTCCCTCGTGGGCAAGCCGCTTCTCATGTCGGCGCCAACTGGAATTGTCGGAGCCGCTAATGGTCGCGTAGACTCGCAAATAAGCGAGACCTCCCCTCGGCGTTGAATGAAAAGGACTTTTGCCGCCAAGTTCAAGCTGGCATGTACAACAACAAGAAAGTGCTTACGTGCGTCGCCAAGGCCAGTGCCAATGGCCACCGCGTCGACGACGCGCTCGAAACTGGCCTTGCTTGGGTGCTTGGCCGCGTCGACGCCGACTACGACGCCCTTGAGAAGCGCGTCGCCAACGATCGCAACGCCAAGAAGAAGCGCGACGCAGACGCGTGGCAGGCACAACGTCTCCGAGTCGCTAGTTTCAAGGAAGAAAAGGAGCGTGACCTTATGACTGCTGAAGATCGAAGTCAACATCGCATCAAAGCTGCGGCACCCGCTTCAGCTCCTGCTGCGTCCGAATCGAGTGCAATTAAGTGCTCCAACTGCAACGTCAAAGACGCCGCGACCAAGTGCGCGGCTTCGAAATGGATGCCCGTCTGCGGCGACTGCTCGACGATCTTAAAACAAAAAGCCGCTGGGGACAAGAAAGTTTAAAGCACACGCGACTACCCATTTTCTCCAAACGGAACATAGCGCCGGTAAGCCAGACTTGTAACATTGACCCCATGGACTTTCCGGCAATCTTGGCGTCCGTCTGTGTTGTGCCGGTGCGGAAGTGATTGGCGTGCATCGCAGTCAAGCATTGCTTCCATGTGAATGCGTAACGGATTCCGTAACCGCGACTAAGGCCGCCGATGCAGCGCCCGCCGCCAGCGACGCCGTCATTCGACTCGTTCTACGAGGCGCTTGTGCAGTCACGGCCGTCGAGAGCAGCGCTCGCACTCGGGAAACTCTCAATCGGCAATAAGAAATTTGCCCTCGAACGAATTTACGCCAAGCCTGCGACGCCACCGCCCCGCCGTGCGCCGCCAGCCGACACGTTGGATGTGCTCCTTGCCCTCCAACAATCTGACGGACGGTGGAAGCTCAACGAAGATCTGCAGACCTGTCTGTATGGCGTTGTGCCACCAGCGCCCGAAGGTGTCACCGAAGGCATGTGGGCCACGGGCTGCGCACTCGCTGTACTACGGCGACACCCGGAACACTATGACCGCCTGGAGAAGGCGTGCGCTGTGGCTCTTGCCCACGTTGACAGCCACGCATTCGAGACTGCCAAGCTACTCATGCCTCCCGTCCCCCTTGCCATCGCCCCCGTAAGCTCTCCATGCTGTGGTAACTGGCAAAAATTGGTTTGTAGGAGGTGTACATCCGAGGAAACACCCCCGCGCCAGTGCCTCCCATCGTCTACGACGCCGATGTGCTCAGTCGGTCGATCTTGCGCGAGATGCCGGTGGCCGCCCGCGTTCTTTTGCGCCGTGGATGCCGAAGGGAACTTGATTACCGAGTGGTGAACCAGCGCGCCCGGGCACCCTTTACGGTCGCCCACGGCTCAACGCATGACGCACTCATGTGTGCACAGGCAGGAGAAGCTGTGGAAGCATGCTGGCGCAAAACCTCCAAAAGCGTATTAGCGGTACCAGAAGTGCAATCTGTCTGGGCTCCTGCGCAGGTCTAGGGTGCGCTTTCGGAAATAGTTCCTAACCCCTTGTAGGTCCTGTATGTCCATGCCGCTATGTCACTCTACGATATCCAGTACGAGCACGGTGCTCGAGAGAAAGTCGTAAGGGTGCCCGGAAAGTACCTCCGGCGTCCTGGCATCACGCACCTCGAGACGGCCAAGTCCATGGTCGACCATGTCCAAGAGCGCTGGCTTACACCCGTTCCGATTCATGAAGAAATCGAACGATGCACCGCGGCGCTAAGCGTACAAGCCCAAAGGCCCGAGTGGTGCTCAGATCCCGTGTATCAACGGCGATCAGGCACTCCCCCCAAACTGCGTCCCATAAGGCGAAAAACTAAGGCCACTCGCGACGATGCTGGCTCCGAGGGCTTGCTTGGTGAGCCTTCGACAACGCTCACACCTCTTGAAACGGACGTCATCGCAGCTATTCTGCGGCACGAAAATGCTCTCAAGTCGTTGCACGAAGAGGTCGACTCGTGCAGCCGCCTCTACACGTATTGTACCATGAAGCACTTTGCCCTTAAGTTTATGTGGCTAGAAAGGCGCGGGTGTTTGCCGAAAAAATTCATGCCTTCGACGCCTTCACGACGCTTGCACCGAGCGTCGTTCAGAGTACTCTCGAGTGCATCGAGCTTGTCGCGACGCTTCAAGCCACCCTTGAAAGCCCCGGGGGGCCGTATGTGCCCTTTCTCTGGCACGGTCGTCCTTTCCTCTCCACCGTGCGAAACGACTGCTTGTCCGCGCCGGTTCTGAATATACGACTAGGTGCTTCACCAGTTTGATGCGCTGCAGACCTATCCGCACCTCGTACACCCTCGATCTTAGCGTAACGGAGGTCCTTATTCATGACTACTAGGTGGATTGGTACGGGGTCGACTTTTACTTCGAGTGCAACCCCTTCCTGATGACCACGACTGTGGGCTGCCGTAAACGCGCGTGGTCACGATACGATGTGGTGCAGAACACGTGGTGGCCTGAGGCTGGCTACGCCCCATCGCTGCTGCGTGCTGTCACCGCGGGCGAAGAGGTATGTACTGGGTGAACGAAGAAGATGTTTCTGCGCTGTACGTAGCGCCTTCTCGAGCACTGGCATCGAAGCGAACTGTGCCATTCGTGGGTGTAATCGAGTTTCCTCGGCAGTTGTCCCCCATTCATGCAGTGTAGTCGCTCGGAACGGAAAAGATATCAATTAAATTAAGGTTTAGGTCGGCGCTGGACTTGTGGATTGCGGGCCACGATTTCCTTGATGGCTTTGCGGCCCAGCGGCGGCGTCAGCGACGAGTTCATAAAGTAGTCCACCTCGATGGCTTTTTTCGCTGTCGTCGCATTGGCGTTGCGCCAGACATGCCCAGCCCGATTTCTCGCTTCTTCCTAAGCATTACTTATCAACCTATTGCTCCCACTTTCCGTGGTTGACCTGCAGGGTAACTTCGTGTCGAGAGGGAACACGATCCGACTGCTTATGGAATCCTGTGGGGTAGTCATACTCGCATGGGTGTCGTATCGCCGCCTTGGCCTCGGACGCGCTCTTGGTCACGAACGGGGCCTGCCCTACCGAGTGAAGCCTGGGCCTTGAATGCGGTTGGGCGGCACCTTGGCAGGTTTGACGAGGGCGGGGGTGCCAAGCTCATCGCGCCCCTCGCGGGCCCTTGTGTGCTTGCACAGAACGGCGGACCGAAACTCGCTGAGCATGGGGGTACTGTCGAAGAGCTGGTTGAACTACATGGCGCGCGTCAGGAGCAACGCGCTGAGAAGGTGGGCACCGGGTCGGGGGCATGCACGCGGCTTGCTCGCGGAGGGTCGCGGGGACTCACGACGGCCGTGACAGGTGAGCAATCCTGGAGCAAAATGACGTTTTCACCCGAGGCCGACAAATGGCCGAGCGCGGGGAAGTGGCGCGTCTTGGCGAATTGCGCGGCATGGGCGTCCTTGTACGCGCGGCGCTCGAGCTCCTCCATGCGCACCATTCCAAGCGTCGGGCGCTATAAAAAGGCGGCGAAACTACTCGTCTGTTTTGGTCGGCGGTTGTGCCCGAAATACTCGCGGGCGGTTGGCGCTGCTCAGCGCTGGATGTCACTCACTTCCCTTTTCGAGCTCCTCCGACCACCATGGGCGCCTCCGCTTCGATCGAGACTGCGTATGACGCGGCCAAGTTTGCCAAGTCCAAGGAGATTATGGGGCTCACGTGCGACGACGCCGAGAAATTTGCAAAGCTCAAGGACGTATGGAATGCCAAGGGCGACGACAAAAAGGACGATAAGAAAGAAGCGCCGAAGGAATCCAAGGACGCCTCGAACGAGTCGAAAGAAGCTCCTAAGGACGGGCCGAAGGAGCCTGCCAAAGAAGCTCCGAAGGACGACAAGAAAGAGCCCGCTAAGGAGGCCCCGAAGGAAGCCGCAAAGGACGCCGGACCTGAAGCTCCCAAGGAGGCACCCAAGGAAGCTACCAAGGAGGCGCCGAAAGAGACCCCTAAGGATGCTCCGAAAGAAGCCCCTAAGGAAGCTGCCAAGGAGGCCCTTAAGGAAGCACCAAAGGAAGCTGTCAAAGAGGCACCGAAGGAAGCTGCCAAGGAGGCACCGAAGGAAGCTGCCAAGGAGGCACCCAAGGAAGCTGCCAAGGAGGCACCCAAGGAAGCGCCTAAGGAGGGTGCTGCTGAGGCATCGAAGGAGGCGCCTAAAAAGGAGCCGTCACCGGAGCCAGCCGCAGCCACGCCTGCGAAGGAGCACGTACACACGAAGGACTGCCAGCACGACGCACCTGCTAAGACAGAAGGCCAGCCCAAGGCAGCGGATCCGAAGGAGGTCAAGGCATAGAATTCGTATCTGATCAAAAAACTACAAAAGTACCTAAACATAAGTTGCAAGTAAAACTTCGATTTCAGATGCACCCGTTGGTACCCAAGGCGGAGCCGCCACTTGGCCGCCTTGCGGTCGCTGATGATAACCTCGGTAGCGGTCCACAAACGCTTGCGTGCTGACTTCGGTGTAGTGTTCACCATCCCAAAGATCGTGAATCCATGGAAGTACCAGGAAGCAGCGCACCCGGAGGAGCACGACGAGCGGCCCAAGTCCCCCGTGCGGCTGTCGCCTCTCGCACACCACCCTGCGCTGCGCCGACGGTCGCCCAAGCCCGCGCGCAAGCGGCTGACGGTTGCCCCTCTCCGCGACGCCCCGCAGCCATCAACCGAGGCGCCGATTCTCGCGCGGCTCGTGCCAATTTTAGGCGACCAGGTCGGCGACATCTACACCCACGTCGAAGCAATCCACATTGCGCACGTGCGCAAGTTGCACGAAGAGCGCGCGAAGCCGTCGTGCGTCTTCTCATTCAACGAACAGGCCGCCGTGCAGCCCGAGGTGAGCCACTTGCACCGGCCGCGGCCCACGCGCTGTAGCTACTGCGCCAGAGGCATGAGCACTGGTGTGACATCCGCGACCAGCGGGAGGAAGACTGTCACGTCAATCGCGAGCGCCGACGCACCGAGTACATGGAGCACGCGCAGGCGCAGACGACCGAGTTCCGACGCCAGATGCGCGAGCGCGTCGCGGCCCACGCCGCTCACCAGGTCGCCCTCCAGCGCGTGCTGGCACCTCTCTTGGCCGGCGCCGCCGCGCAGATGTACGTGGCAACGTTGCGCACGCACTGGGCCGCCGCTGCGCAGCGCAAAAAGCTGGTGCACTATGCGCGTAAGTGGCGGGCTGTAACGCAGAGCCAAGTCGAGTGCGCACGGCACGCGGCGGTGCTGCGGACGTGGCTCCGCGAGAGCGCCAAGGTGAAAACCATCGCTCTCAAGGTATTCTACGGCTTGCGTGTCTTCACGCGCAAGGTGACGCTCGTTCAAAGCTTCTGGCGCCGCCGAAAGGCCGAGAAGCGCACCAACCACCTCCGGCTCGCGCGGCTCTGGGACGAGTTCGAGCTCATCGAGCCGCCAAAGCCTGAGCTGCCCGTCGTCGTCGAGCCCGAGGCCTCGCGCCCCAAGCGCGAACTCGAAAGAAAGAAGTCACGGAAGAAGTCCAAGAAGGTGGATACTATCGCGGACGTCAAGAAACCGTACCCGATGCTGCCGTACCCGTACCCCAAGTTTGAGCCCGCGCTTCGAGCCGCCATCATCCGCGAAGTCCTCGTGGAGCATGACGCGGTGATGCGTTTGAAATTCCGCGCCCTAGAGGTACAGCTGCAACAGACACCCGCGAGCAAAGTGTTTGTAGGACGACCTGTACCCCTTCCTAGTCGAGTGTCTGCAGGGGCTGCACAAGGACGCCTCCCGCTCGGTCGTCCGCGAGATGGCTCGGCGCCACCTCGTGCTCGGGTCCGTTTTTGTGCGCCTCACCCAAGTTCCCGGGGCGCTTGATGCCACCACGATCGCCAACTATGCAGAACTCTCGCTGCGCTCAATCGACATGCTGGCGGTTCTTCACCGCGCCAACGAGCGTGTCAACCCGGCGCTCTACATGAATGTCGGCAACCCCGAATCCCCGCCGCAGACCAACCGCCGCGGGTCGGACAGGAGCGTCACGTCAAACAAGTCGGGTCACTTTAAGTAACCTATCGATAAGTGTTCTCTGCAGGGGTGCTCCGCTTGTGTGGAATTCCATAAGGTCCACTCGATTATTATTCATCTTTGCCACCCCAGGCATTGTTCGAGGCGTTAAATGTTTTCTCGTGGTTGGTACTCGATGCTGCACTTTGGATTGCGCATGAAATAGAAACTTGAGTCAACGCAGACGCACGGGTGTTCGTGCCCCAACGAATGACATGTTCACAAGTGTGAAATGATTTAAGCGTTATGCAGAGCTAGTTGACTTGGCTTGCGGAGTGAGACAGCGGGGGATCGCCTTTCGCGGATGTCCGCTCGGTGTCTTCATCGTGTGACTCTGTGATTTCCTGGATGACGCTAATGATCGAGTTTTGGTAGCTCTCGAATGGATCGACTTTGTCATTGAGGAATGACTCGAGGATGTGGAGGAGAAAAAAGCCGACGATGTTGGACCACGCGGCTCCGACATCGGGTGACGCGTACTCGCCAAGCCAGTACATGATGACCTCGATCACGGTACTCGTGTACTGTGCAAAGTGGTGCGGACGGACCCCGCCAAAGCTCCGATGTCGGTGGCCGAGGTAGTGGCACCGGTTCACGACTTGCCGGGGGTTCTCAGCCGAGCACTTGAGCATGAAGGTCATCGCCTTGACGAGCACTTCGCCACGCTTCCCAATGTCGGGAAAGACTTCCTCGAGCGTGAAATCGCGCTGAAAGAGGCGAAAGAAGAATTCGTCGTAGAAGAGCACGATGCCTGATTTGCCGTACTGCCGCATCCGGTCCGTGTTGGCCGTCACGATCAGTTTCCACGACTTGCTGCAATCCATGAGGTACGCTGCGTTCAGGATCGGCCGCATTGGGAGGTTGGGCGGCATGTAGTGCTGGACGCAGTCCGAGGCCGCTGTGCCGTACAGAAACTCTCGGTGGAGCACCTCTTCGACGACGATCTGCTTTTCCTTGGAGGGCTTTCCGCCCATGGTGCGTCTAGAATTGTGACGCAATTTACACAAACCAACGAGGCGACTTTCGACTCTTTTTCGACGTTTGAAGGCGAGGGACGTTGACCGGACGGCACCGGAACCGAGATCTGTGGAAGGTATGAAGTTGATACTTTGATACTTAGCGCGCTTTCCACCCAAGCAAGGAGCTAAAGCCACACAACTTTGAGTATAGTGTCGACAACTGGAGTTTTCCTATTCATGCCACCGCCAGCATCTCGGCACATCTTGTCTGCGTGTTGCTGCTACGACCAAAAGTGCATATGCGCGCAGAGTGCACCCGTGCTGGAGTCGCTTCCGATGTGCTGCGGTGCGAGCTGTGCGTGTCCTTCTGGCCCCCACTCTCATTAAGTGATGTGATTTTAGTGTCCTGATGAGATCCGGATACGTATCCGGAAAGCACTTTCGGCAACCTTGCATTCCGAACAAGACGACAGACAATGGCGGACGAGGTGTCGGGGAGCATCCACGCGACGAGAGAGAACACGCTTGATGAGCCTGTGTCCGAGACCATTGTAAGCCATTGACATGGTGTTGAGAGAAGAGAACGCTAATGATGCGTCCAACTAGCTGCGCGACGTCCGACTAGTTGGATCAAAGCTTAAAGTCGTGCTCATGCCCCGCAATACATCCGATGAGACGCTGCAGGCACTGCGCGACTGGGACCTCTGGGGTCCGCTCATGGTCTGCCTTACGCTGTCTATGTACATAAAGTTTCCTGTCGGTTCCTTGGGCTTACAGATGTGTAGTCTGCTCAGCCTCACAGCGCCTACCAACCAGTCGGCCATGGTTTTTACGAGTGTCTTCGTCGTGGTCTGGGTCGGGGCCGCTGTGGTAACGGTCAATGCGCAGCTTCTTGGCAGCACGATGTACCCTTTCCGTTCATGGTGTTCCTCACACTCATATCGCGGTCATAGCTCGTTCTTCCAGAGCATTTGTGTGCTCGGTTACTGCGTCTTCCCTCTTGTAATCGCAACGCTTGCGTGCTTTCTCACACGTGTGGTTTCGTCACACGTGACGATTCGTCTTGTGCTCGTCGGCGTCGGCTTTGTCTGGTCCACGCGCGGTACCATCCATCGCGCCGTCTCCCACTCACGTCGTGCGTAGCATCCGTGGTCTTTATGTCGCAGCTCGTCCCGCCCAAGAAAAAGGCCCTCACGGTTTACCCTGTGTTGCTCTTTTACATCTTTATCAGCTGGATGATTCTCATTCAATAAGACGCCAATATACGCTTACGAGAGCTCCAGTGCCGCGATCTCAACGTTGGTGAACTCGACGCGTGCTTGGAGCAACTCGACGACGCGTGCTGCCGAAAGCTTCCAGTCCACGACGCCGCGGGTCGTGGGGCGGCCGTAGAACTCGAGCACGTCGTCGGGCACGTCCACGGAGAGCACCATGACGCACTGCCGCAGCGTCCCGAACGCTACGTGGTGCGCCCGGCTGTACTGGGTTTTTTCGCCAAAGTACCCTGTGAGGAGCCGAACGTCTTTTTCGAACTGAAGCGCACCGAGCTGGTTGAAGGGCGGCAGTTTGGTGAGTACGAGGCTCTCAACGAGCTCGGCCGTCACGATGGCCATGGCGTCCACGATTTGCTCGAAGGTCGCGGACGCGACGCTGGCTTCAAACGGGTCCAGAAGCTGCCGGAGCTGGGCCACGAGGGCCCCTGCGAATGGATCGTTGGCTTCGTTTGCAGCGAACATGGCATCCGTGAGGTCGAAAGCAGCCTTTTTTACGAGGGGCGTAATACCGGCTGCCAGCCGTGGCTGGAAGACCCCCGTGACGTGCTTGATGCCAGCGTCCAGTAGACCCTTGTACGCCTTGGCCGTCTCCTCAAGCCCTGCAATGCATCAGTACAACGATGGCATGACAGGACTACCGAGCAGGCAGCTCTTGATTTGCGCCGGCAGTGGGTCGGAGAACGCGGCCTTGGTCTCGGCCTCGAGCGTCGCCTGCAGCTGCGCGAGGTACGCGACGCTCGTGTCGATGCTGTTGAGGGTCACGGGCGGCGCGGCCACAGCCGGCGGTTTGGGCGGGCCACTGCTGCTCGCGGGCGGCGTCGTGGCCATGTTGCGCGAGGTCATCTTCTTGCCGAGCGTCGCGATGGTCTGCACATGGTCGCGCAGTTGCGTGCTCGACTGCAGCAGCCCTGGCGCTGGTCCGGCATCCCGGAGGTCGCGCGGGATACTTTGTACACGGACGCTGAAGAGGTCAAACACGGCGGTTTGGAGCAAGTTCGCGACGAGGTTCAGCACGCCGCACGCGCTGTCGACGTGACCCGTGGCAAGCGCACGGCAGCTGCAGTTGCGTGCGACGTAAAACACCTCGTCGAGGACCGACGACACCACGAGGAGCGCTTGGGCGCCCGGTAGCGCAATGGAGCGCACCTCCTCCATGGCGAGCGCCTTGCGCGTCGACGCGCTGAGGCACACGTCCTCAAGTGCGCAGTAGTACGCCGCGAGCTCCTGGACGACGTTCGTGAGTGGGCTGGCGTTGAACGACGGCAAAAGGGAAGCGGGGGCGCCAGACTTGGACAAAAAGTGCACGTCACGCGCGCGCACGAAGCGCTCGTACGTCTGCGAGTGCTGGAGCACAACGGCGAGCTCGTTGAGCAGCGGGTTCCAGTCGACGTCAGGCGTCTTCCCGGCCGCGTTGGCCTCCTGCGTCTGCGCCGCCTTCGCCTTGTTGACGGTCTCGGCCAGCGCCCGCGTGGCCATGTACGCGTTGAGGATGCGTACGGCGACGGGGCTGCCGATGCCGTACACGGTGCTCAGAAGCCGCTCCGCACCGCGCACGGAAGAAAAGGACTGCAGCATCAGCGTCTCGAAGCGCAACGTGCTTTCGGCGACGGCGTTGAACACCTACGGGAAGATGGGCTGCGGCTAGCGTAGAGGAGTGGGGGCGTACGTGGATGAGGTGGCCCGTGAGGTCGACCACGGAAGCCCGGTCGAGGTTGGTCGTGGGCTCTAGGCGATCCGACAACTGCGAAGAGGCAAAGGCAAGCACCATCGTGACGCCTTCCTCGGCGAACTGCATCGGCTCGAAGATGCTTCCGAGGCGTAGGACCGCGCCTTCGTCCTTTTGCCGCAGCGCCGCGTCCATTTGCCGTTCGATCGCGTCGCGGATGTCGTTCTCGGCGCTGTTCATGCGGAGCTTGTCGCCGACGTCGATCGGGATCGCAAGGGCCTCAATTGTCCGGAGGTCTTGAAGACACGCTGCCGCGTCTTTGTAGTTGCGTTCGTTCATGCACGCCTGCAGCCGTTGCATGCTTTGGCGCACACGCAAGATGCCATCGCTCCGCTCGATGGATGCCTTCACTCGCTCTTGCATCCGCCCAAGGCGCCGGACGTCGCGCGTCATTTTCTCCGCGACATCATGGGCGCCCGCAATTGCTGTACCAACGTGCTTGGTTTGCTTTCGCAGTACGTCGATGCTCGCCGCATCAGTCGTGTAGAGATGGGTCTCGAGAAGCGCTTGCGTCTTCGTCCACAAAGCTACCTTCAGGTTGCCATCCTCGTCCAAAGACTGCGGTTTGAGGCCTGATACATTCGCATCCAGTGTTGCATATCGCTCAAGGGTCGACAGCGCGTCCGCTTGACGCGCAGTCACAGCCGCAAGCTCTTCCCGCAGCCTGCGTACCTTGTCGCCCGCCCCCATTGTGTCGCACTTACCGGGTCCAACATTGGTACCCGAACTTAGTAAGTACGACTAAAGCTCGACTAATAAACGAACTAAACGCAATTCCTAACAGCGTCTCAAATTAGGTGTAGCGTCGACGCGTCAGCAAGCGGCGTGTCTCTAGCCTTCATGGATGTCAATGGATCATCATGCAGAATTACACGCGTGCACAAGCAGCTTACGGCGGCACGAGGTATAATATAACTAAGTGTTCTCTAATCACGCAAGACCGCATCGCTACACGTCCGACCGTGTGGCACATCTGGGACCGTGACTGCGGGTGCCTGGCAGTGTCTATTTGCACATGGCTTAACGTTATCATAAATAGTGTGCTCCCTGATCCCATTGTATCGAGATATGTATTACACTATTTTTTGCGTTCGATACCCGGTTGGATTGGCCAAATGTCGCGGACTTTTCTCCCATCCAAGCGAATCCGGAGCCCGATCCATTTGGATTTCCCCAGGAAATTGCCCAATCGATTCAACCATGGGACGGAACGGCAACCTCAAGCTGCTGACGCTCGTCTCGACGACGGGCGGCTTCCTCTTCGGTTATGATACCGGCGTCATCTCTGGCGCCCTCGTCTTCTTGCAGGACGAGTTCCATCTCAACTCGTTTCAGAGCGAAGTCGTTGTCTCGGCCACTGTCTTTGGCGCCATCATCGGTGCCGCGGCTGGGAGCTGTGCCAATGACGCTTGGGGCCGTCGCCGCGTCATCCTGGTGTCGGCAGTGCTCTTCGCCCTCGGCAGTGCCTTCATGGGCTTTGCGCAATCCAAGTACGAACTCATCATCGGCCGGTTTGGCGTCGGCCTTGGTCTCGGGCTCTCTTCGCTCACGAGTAGCACCCCCATTCCTTCGCTTTGTCTCACCTATTGACGTAGTTCCGCTGTATATCGCCGAAGTGTCCCCGCCCGGTACGTACCGCCGCAGTCCCAATTGCCGTCTTATGCTTCCTAGCCAACCGCGGCACGCTCGTGTCCATCAACACGCTTCTCGTGACAGGCGGGCAGTTTTTTGCTACGGTGTTTGCAGCGTGTATGAGCTCGCACCCGACGGGGTGGCGCTATATGCTTGGTCTCGCTACTCTTCCGGCGGTGCTCCAGTTCATCGGCTTCCTCTACCTGCCCGGTTTCCATTCTTGCAATGACCGCCATCTCACGACCTGTCGATAGAGAGCCCGCGCTGGCTTATTGCCAAGGGTCGCATGGACGAAGCGGAGCTGGCGCTCACTGCGATTCGCGGCGAAGACGCTGACGAAGAAGGGCTCTTGACACGTGAACTCAACCGCATTGAAGCCGAAGTCCGCCGCGAAGACGGCCACGGCTCGTGGCATGAGCTCTACCGGTCGGTTTCGGTGCGCCGTGCCCTTGTCCTTGGCTGTGCCTTGCAGGTATCTGGTGGTTTAGAGGAGTGCAAACTGTGATTGGTTTGTCTTAGGCGCTGCAGCAGTTCTGTGGTATCAACACGGTCATGTACTACGGCGTGAGCATCATCAAGATGGCTGGCTTTGCCAACAACACGACGGCAGTGTGGCTCGGCACCATCGTTGCCTTCAGCAACTTTCTTTTCACCTTTGTCGGTATCTACCTCGTTGATCGGTACGTCTATTCCTACAGCCAACCCCGTTCCCATCGTGTCTTGCAGCATGGGCCGCCGCCCACTCACGCTGCTCAGTCTCGTGGGTGTCGTCGTTTCGCTCTTCTTTCTCGGCCTCACGTTCTACTTTGCGGAAGCGGCGTCGACGAAGGTCGAAGGCTTCGACGTCTGCAGTCACATCACGACGTGCTTCGACTGCGCCGCTAACTCTCACTGCGGCTTCTGCGCCTCGCCGTTTGGCCCCGCCAAATGCGTGCCAGGCGACGCTCTCGGCCCCACGTACCCCGGCGTGTCGTGCTCTCAGTGGGCCCACGAGACTTGCCCCGACTCCTCGGGCTCCAAGACGCACGGCATTCTCATCCTCATCTCGCTGTTCGTGTACCTTGCTTGTTTTGCGTCGGGCATGGGTACCCTCTCCATTATTCGATTAGTTGTGCTTATGGAATGTGTGATTAGGCTCGATGCCGTGGACCATCAACGCTGAGATCTACCCGCTCTCGATGCGAAGCATGGCCATGAGCATGTCGACAAGTGTCAACTGGATCTCCAACCTCATCATTTCGTTCACGTTCTTGTCGCTCATCGAGGGCACGACGACGTACTTCACGTTCTGGATCTACGGTGTCGTGGCCGTGCTTGGCACTGTGTACATCTACCGCGCACTGCCGGAAACCAAGGGCATTTCCCTCGAAGACATTGAAGAGCTCTTTGCCAACGAGCAGAACAAAAAGTATAGTCCTGTGAGCGCGCGTCAGTAAGCTGTCCTAACGAACGAAATCTTCGCTACGCCTTCTTGGACTTGTCGCCAATCCCGAACTTGAGCAGTGGGTACAGCACGATATAGAGCGCGAAGGTCCCCACAGGCAAGAATGCAAGCCACATGTAGATCGCATTGAGCAAGACGAACTGGAACTGCACCAGCGTCGCGAGCGTGTCCTCTTGGAGGCCCTACACACCCACATAGCATGCCTTGCCCACAGAACGGAATCTCGAACCTGAAGCAATGCCGACACAGAAAATTCTTCCGCGCCACTACCAAAGAACTGGCCACCGTAGGCACTACATCACACAACATAAGGCCACCACAGGGAGTACCGACGCCTACACGAAGACTGGGACTGACGCAATGTTAAGTGGCGTGCAAAGATAGTTCATGAGCATAGCAGCAACGGGGTTCAAGCCCAAGAGAAAGACCACGACCATCACGGGCACACTCGTCACGCCCGGAATCGGAAAGATTCCTACGACCTTGCATAAGCCAATGCCACCACACGTCCAGCACCGCACGTCACACCAAAGGCCATGGAAAGCGCAAGGCTATGCGGTGACGCTACTACCAGTTAGCGTTCGGGATTCAAAGAAACGATATACCTCCAGACGTAAGGAGGTCCATGACGGGCTTCTTGACCTTGGCCTCAAAGAACGACGACATGGAGGCTCTTGGGGCAATATCGGAATGCGCACCGGCAACCAGAAGATGAAATTATACAGGTTTTTGTTTCTTCGAGGCAGCGACATGCACCAATGGGATATTTTAATTCGCTGTATTTGCACATGCTGCAATCTTTGCTTCATTCAATGTCGAAACATTTGCATTTCTGAGGTACTCGTAGCGAAGTGCATGTCCCGAGTACTCATTAGTAGGTAATCTATACCTGTAGCATTTGATGCTACAAAATAGAGTGATGCAAACACAGAGTATGATACCACTGAGTTATAACTCTCTGTAAGGCAGATCGGGGTGATTTCCGTGGAGCCACTAGCTGATTTTACCTACTAATGAGTTGGATTTTCCTTGCCAAATGCCACATCCACGGCCTTGACGGTATTCGGCAAGAACCTGAACCATGATAAAAATCATCCGGTGGATATCTGCAATGGGAATGAACTGAACATCGCATTTGGCATGGAACTGAGATTATAATGATTACATCAAAACGACACCCTGCCTACGTGTGGTGCCCGTGGCTGCAGTCCAAGCCTGCGCTGTGAAGGTGACCACACGCCCAGCGCTCCCAGCGGCGCGTTATGTAATGGTTGCTTTCGCACTTGATCACATTCTCGTCAGTGATTCCCTGGACTGCAAGCTTGTGTTTTGTTTGGCTGCGAGTGACGCGGCGGGGGGTCGTGGCCACCGGTGCTTTGCGTTGACGCTTCTTGGGCGACGGTTCCAAAGTTTTTGGCTCACTCGCCGTTGCTGAGTTGAGCTCAAAGCTTATGTCAAAGGACGAAGGTGTTTCCATCGAAACGTCGTAGTCGTAGCAAATCGAGTCGTCCTCGGTGGGGGGCGCCAGAGGAAGCGTTTGAGCTAACTTCAGGCAGCATGAGTCCCAGAGGGACCTGGCCATCTCTGACTGGAGCTGCCCCCATACTGGCAACGGCGCAGTAGGCTGCTTGGCAAGGATATCGTCGCCTTCGACGACAAGGGTCGGTATTGCGGGATCGATGTGCGCCCGGGCGACCTCCACGGTGAGGCTTTCGTCGGCCAGCGGCAAGGCTGTCTTTGAGGGCTCGAGACGAAGTGGCACTGCCGTATCGAGACGCCGCTTCTTTCCCGGTCGAAGTGCTTGGGACTTCTTGCTCTCGCCAAGAACGGGCGAAATGCCGTGAGCACTGGCACCCACGCGTAGGCTCCCCGATGCCTTCACGGGTGTCATCGCAGACTCAATCGGCAACTGGTTGGGCACTACCAAGCGGCGTGCTGGTCGCGTGCCGATCGAAACGACCGGTTGCATTGAAACCAATTCGGAAGAGGTTGCTGACGAGTCGTCGGCGACGGTCTTGGTTGAGACTTCAGCCTCGTCGTCTTCTCGCTCGCTGCTTGTCTCGCCATTCCAGCTGACGCCCATATCATAGTCTGCATCATTCGAGTTGCGCGGCTCCGCAGTGTCCATTTCCGATGGCGTTTCAACAATTGGCACGGAGATCGCCACAGATGGCACGGGCGCCACGTTGGCGACCGTGGTAGGAGGCACAACTGTCATGGCTGCTGGCGTCGCCACCACAGCTCGGCCCTTGGTGAACGTTGGAAACGGCCAGAGACGTTTAGCAATCTCGACTTCAATGTAGCTGCCGTCAGCCTTGCGAACGATCTTGTGACCCTGCCGTGCAGTCGGCGGCAGATCGCGCACACCGACATCAGCGCGCTTTCGCAGGAGCCAAAGCCCTGGGCCAAGGTAGTAGTTTTCCTGGAGGCAGTACACTTGGCAGAATTCCTCCGGCGTGAGCTCCGACTTGCTGATGCCGACGTAGAGCTCGCACTCGTCCATCGATAGCGCTCGGACGTTGCACGTCATCTTGGAAGTCGGGCGCAAAATAGCAAATTCAGTTGCTCGACAACAATCCACACTAAATGTCCCATTTTCAATTTTATTTTGATTTCGCCCATGAGCATACAACGTTGGCGACACTTGGTGCCCGCGTCGCATTAAAAATTCCTAAAATAGCGTTTTGCCTAATCGTAGGACGCATTCATACTTGACAACGATGCTCCTTCCGTCGCCACGCAGACAAGAAGCCCGTATAGACTCTGCCCGCTTCTCTCTCGCACAAGTGTGGGCGTCTAGACGATGGCTGTACTCCATGAGCGCCTGGGTTGGACCGAAGTTTGGGTGCCAATGGCTGAATTCTTCGTGGGCCAAATTAGGATCAGGACGACCCAGTTGGGAAAGATTTTTGTTCCGTAATTTTGGCCTATCGGAATCAGTGTCACCTGTCCCGCATTGGCATTGCCCAAGGGCATTTACCTCGGCAGCTGCAACCGTCGCTTCGCGCTGGCCTCATCTGCGCCCTGTTATTTTCTTCGCCAAAGGCCTGGCAAAGAAGCCTGCAAGATGCCAAGTTTTTCCCTGCTGCCCCAGAGGTACTAAACTTCAGTCAATTTGAAAAGCATTTTCCATTAATTCGCAACTTTGATTGGTCGAAACCACAATGACATCACTCAAGCACGCACGACCAACACCAGCTGATGGATGACTCGCCTTTGGAATTGCCATAAATTTGTCTGTTGGACAAGTTGGCGCAAGGCAAGATGGTCATGCCAGGAATTAATGTATGACAAGAACTCAAGCATCACAAAGACCGAAACGCTAGCACGGTCGTCCTTGGGTTTCTAGGCCATTACTTTTGGAAAGGTGAAGCAAATGGAGGATGTGGTTCTGCTGGGTACTTGTCCATGGGATACCTCTGCCTTCATTGTGGATTCTTGAGGTAGACCGGCACCTCTAGATGGGCAATTCTTGGAGAATGGTGCCCTTCCACAGATCCCGATGGGTCGATGTTCGAGTCGATTCATCACTTCTGACGATGTCTGTTTGTTGATGAGCTTTCGCCTGGTGTTTAAACGGTCTTGGTAAAACCTCAGTAGCGATAGTAGATTTAAGCTTATAACCATATAGATATAAAACCCTAGGAGAGCGGAGAAGATGATTCCCATTCCTTAAGCAAGCTTGAAAGACGCTGGGCAACGAAATCGTTTTGGGATACAATAGCATAGGCATCGAACGGTGGCCCTATCGTGGCGGCGCCCCCAAAGAGCGAGAGCGATCCATCACTCGTCACGATCGACTCAATGCAACGCTAGCGTTCCATCAGCCCTTAAATTCGTTCGGAGACGTACCGTGGTCAAGAACGCTTGTAGAGCGGCACGCGTTTCTTCTGATGTCTGCTCACTGCCTCCATCGCTTCCATGCGCATCGATCCAAGTTGAAATTGCAGCAATGTCCATGGCATCATCCGTTGCCGCTTCGATCGAAGCTATCGCATCCGCCATAATTGCTTGAGTTCGCACGCCAGGCGTGTCCGTGTCCAAGACAAAGAGAACTGCTAGGCCACTTTCGGGGTCTAAGCTAAAGAGCGCTCCTTGTACAAAGCTGAGGTTACGCAGTCGGACGACGACCGCGGACCCCACCAAGCGGTCGTGGGCGATGTACGTGCCATGGGCACTGCCGCCGCCAGTGCTGCTCATCGAGCTATCCGGATTCGGATACGTGAAATGACGTGGCAGCACAGCTATTTACGGGCTTCAACCAAGGCGCTTTTGCATCAGAAAGGACTTAGGAGCCAAAGTCTCGCGCCCATTTCCTGATGCATGGCACGAAAAGCGTTTGCTCCTTCGTCCGCGAGATGTCATCTGTGAATTGTTTGCATTTGTGACATTATACTGTCCAGGGCTCGAACTTGAAAGACAGCGGCCGGTCCGGTACGAGCAGCGTCTCCAAGGTGAGCCCAGGATGCGGCGCGTCCGCGGGCCACTGGATCTCGAGGGTTTGGGAGAGGTGAGCGAGCATGACGAACATCTCTGTCTCGGCGAGGCGCCGGCCGACGCAGCTGCGGGCACCAAATCCAAACGGCAACGTTGAGAAGGCGGCCTGCTTGCGCACGTCAGCAGACTTGGCGCTCCGGTCTAGCCAGCGTTCCGGGTAAAATGATTCGGCGTTCTCAAATGCCTTGGGGTTGCGACTTGTTGTGTACGTGGACATCATGATGGCCGTACCCTTTGGCAAGTCGTACCCAAGCAGGTTGACGTCCTCGCCAAGATAGCGCATGTTGGGGTTAATCGTTGGGTACAATCGCATGGTCTCCTTGACGACAGCTCGCACGTATGAGAGCTTACTGAGCACGTCATCGTCGATGCTCGTCTTGCCATTCATAGCGGCGACCACCTCGTTGCGCATTTTCTCTTGGATTTGCTTGCCGTTGGGGGCCGTGGCGAGGCAGTAGCAGGTCCAGAGCAGAGTCGTTGCCGTCGTATCCACTCCTGCAAAGAGCACGTCGAGGGCCTGCGCGATGGCTTCGCGTTCGCTGAGCTCGGGATTGTCGAGGAACATGGTCAGCATGTCTGGGCCCTTCTTGGCACCCTTCGCCTCCATTTTCTCGCGCATGAAATGAAGTCCCATCTCGAAGATGAAGTCCGAGTGTGCCACGTGCTCCTTATACGCCTGGAGGAACGGATACACGAAGAGCGGGGCCTTAGGCGGAACGCTCATGATTAGTTGCTGCGTTGTTGACCAGAAGCCGCTCACAGCGGTAATGTAGTCCTGAGCCTCGGAGGTAATAGGCGTCGTTGAGTCGGCTGTCACACAGCCCATGCGTTCGCCAAAGACGAGCGAGCTCGCGACTTCGAGTGCGTACGCTTTTATGTCAAGAGTCACGGGCACAACACCGTTGGCGCTGGCGGCTTGCTGCTTGATGCGCGCCGCCAGGTCTTGCGCGACGTCGTCGATTCGAGGAATCCACGACGCAATGTTGCGCGGGGACAGCGCGTCGGCGCCCATGCTCGTACGGTACCGCTTCCACTCGGCGGCGTCGTTGGCCAAGGCAGTGCCAAGCGGCCACTGCTTCGTGTCACGGTAGAGCAGCCAAAACGGCAGCAGTTGGCGTTGGGGCATTTCACCGTCTGTGCGATACACTTGCTCGACAGCAGCGGGGTCGGCAACACTCAAAATCTCGTCAGAGAAAGGAAAGAATTTGATTCGGAAGATGGGGCCGAGGGAACCGTGAAGTTCGTGGACGTGCTTGAAGAGCTGCTGGAAGCCACCGCGAGCCATCACATAGTTATAGCTCGAGCGCAGGGGCCAAATGCCTGTCTCCGGCGCGACAGGAATTTCAGTCAGCGTCAGCCGCCGCGCGGTTGCAGCAGGCAGCATCGCCAGCGTCGACTTGCACCGGTTGCCTAGCATGGGGAAAAATGATTTGTGGCAGCACGAACGCCCGCTCGAAGTTGCCGAAGTCGGCGAAAGATCTCCTTGTTTTTGCCTTCGCTGGCGAGATATCACTAAAGTCAATTTCACGGAACTGTCAACGAGTTTGCTGTTTTGCCAATTGCCCCACCATGTTGGTGTTGCTCCTTGAAGTAGATACTATAATTCTGCATAACGTATCCTGCCCCAAACTCGAAAATCTGCCTGTTTGTGGACGCCCTAATGTATGGGACCAGGATAAGCCGAAAATCAGTGTATTATCTGGGGATTTAAATTTCATACAAATTCCGACATGTGAGTGCATTAAAATTCAGGGCAATACAGTCTGTATTTTTTATTCTGCCCCACGAAGTGGGGCAGAATAACAAATTGGGCCTTCTGATTGGTCTAGAAGAACCGCATTCCATACGACGGCAAACGAATGCCATGCAATTTAGGGACGAAGCATCCAGGCCTAAGCTCCAAAGAGAGGCCCGATGCACATGAGCCACCGAAATCAACCAGCGAGCGAGGAGGTCGGCATGTGCGGTGTGGAAGCGCCACGTCTAACACCGTATAATGTACTCGCGTGTTCGTCAGATCTGGAGATTCATCGTATTACGAAGATAGAAGGTGTTGCGGTCTCCAGTTGACCTGCACAGCGAATGCTTTGCGTTGTCCTATTTGTCTTAAGATTGATGCATGCGAGCAATCATTCTGCCATGCATACTACGCGGGTGTATTCAATGCAGTGCGACGCTCACTAGCTTTAACATACCCGAATCTTGTCTAGCAGCAACAATACAAAGGCAGGCATCGTAACGCAATCAAGGATTCCAGGTAGAAATATCCTGCTCTGCAGCACAAGGCATTCGTCGGACTATTGCCAGACAATGAGATATCACGAGAGACTAAAGAATTAAAAGAAAGCAGGTAGAGCTGTCTTAGCACAAGCTTCTCGAGGTACAAAACACTGGCTGTCGTGTCTCCTCGTGCAGCGATACCATTTCTTTGAACCATGCGTTTACTAGGGAGACTAGCTGCACACACCGCTGTTCATAGTTTGTCCAGTATTAAAATCCACTAACAGTTGCCACACGTTTCAACTTTTTATACCCTCGTGGACATTCACGAATCCCGAGCCTGACTTGTACGGCTTTTGTGGCTTTTCTGCCAGCACTCATGCCAAGGTTTACTACCACTTTCCTACTTTTTCTCGCTCTCTTTCTCATAGCAAAACAAGAACTTCAAAACAAACAAAAGACACGAAGGGATAGGACGTACTTACACTATCTACGGAGTGTAATATGTTATGTTTCGGCTAAAATACGCGTTTGAACTGTCGAGGTAAACAAGTTGCTTGCACCGGAGCAACAGGGAGATGGTTTGCTTGCAAGATCGTAGACGCGACATAAAGTAGTATCGAGTCCGACACGAACGACCAGGATCGCTGTCGACGACGAAACGGATGAGAGAAGACAAGGTCTGGTCCGACACAGATGAACGAGAGCGCTGTCGAATCCGACACGAATGCCCGAGAGCGTTGTCGACGACGACATTGTTCACTAAGAGCGCTGTCGACGACGGCATTGATGACTAAGAGCGTTGTCGACGATGACACAGATGAGAGAAGACTTTGTCTGGTACGACACGGATGATAAAGAGCGCTCTCGAGTCCGATACAGTGTCATACGCGTCGTCTGGGGCACCTAC
>JNBR01002229.1:0-36491 GCA_002081595.1 Achlya hypogyna
TAGTGTCGCCATTGCGGCGGCCACGACACACGCGTTCCCTTCAACAGACATCGAAAACTGAATGGCAGGGCAGCCAGTCGATGTTCAGTGACATTAATATATGTCTGTTGCCAGAAACAGGGTATTCTGTGACATAAAGAGGCATAATGACCCTGGCGAGTTCGTGAAATTCACGAGTTGAAATCACGAGGTGCAGAGGCCTCTGATTGACTGAAACCCTTCACTTAGTGCACTCGAACCTGGGCCTAAGCATTGCAAAAAGGCACGGAGTTGTAGTATTGTTGAGTCACTGCACTGGGACTAAGTTGTGGTTACATGTGTGAGGTTGCATCTGGCTCACTTTTGAAGGTTTTTTAATGAGCACTGCTAGTTCTGGCATGTGAAACGTTTTCTGGTGGCATATGCCGCAATTAACCTGCGCCAATCATCGCATCGGATCTTAAGACCCATTTTCAAAAAGCAATGGCGGCACGGAATGACGATGAGCTCGAGATGAATTGGCTGGCCGAGGACGTGGCCGTCGACAGCGACACGTCCGACATCGAGGTCGCGGACGAAGACGACGATGGCATCGACGAAGAAGTCGCGGAGACGGAGCCCAAACCGTCGAAGGCCACCAAGCGTAAGGCCGACGAGGAGGCGCCGGCCAAAGCGCCAAAGGCCAAGAAGCCGCAAAAGTCTATGAAGGGCTTGCAGAACATGAGCCAACTCGAGCTCTTCAAGCTTGTGAACGATGTGTACATGAAGCACTACAGCGACAACCTGACGCCGGCTGAGATCGCCAATGGGCTCACTGGTTCGATGCAGGCCGACCCACCGACACTAATCTTGCCCATGTAGAGTCGCACTTCACGGAAATCAAGCAGTTTGGCAAGCACAACCTCGACAGCCTTACGCGCTTCCTGCGCGCGCTCTGCCCCGAGTGGAAGTTCGCGTTTAAGGGCAAGGGCATCAAGGACAAGAGTAGCCCCATCCTTCTCATCGTCTGCTCGTCGGCACTGCGTGCTGTCGAGATCGGCAAGTGCGTGCACCAAGGAACAGCGAACGAGACACTCAGCCCATCGTGTTGTTAGGGCTATCGCGGGCTTCAAATGCCACGTCGCCAAGCTCTTCGGCAAGCACCTGAAGCTCGAGGAGCAGGTCGAGAACCTCAAGCGTTGGCACCCGATCGCCATTGGTACCCCGGGGCGGATAAAAACGCTGCTCGAAATGAAGGGCCTCTCCCTCGAGTGCACAACTCACGTTGTCGTGGACATGCACCGGTACGTGCCCACAGCCGCACACAGTTCTCACAGCTTCATAGGGATTCGAAAAACATGTCGATTCTTGAGCTCAAGGATACGTCCAAGGACATGATTGACTGCATCCGCGACTCCATGCTGCCCCGCTTGACCACCAACAAGCTTTCCATTGCTCTGTACTGAGTCCGCGTCGTCGACCGCATATCTACTACTGTATATAACATTATGGTACCATCCACCTAACGTCTGCCACTGCCTTATGCCGGCGGCACGTCGACGCGTATGTTGGCCAAGGACAGGGCCGCCGTGAGTCGGTTGGCCGCTTTCACCTGCGCACCGAATGAGGTTCGTCCTACAGGTCATACCCACCGCGTTCATGGCTGCCTTGAGCTTGCGTCGGGCATTGAAGCGCCGCAGCTCATCCAGCGCGCTGCTGAGCTGCACTGTAGACGTCTCGCTGCCGACGATCCACGGGTGCTCGAGAAGCTGAACAGCCGTAGCCCTAGGAGCCATCAGTCCCGGTCTCCAAGGCCGGTGTACCGCTCGGTGGGCTTGACTGTGAGCATCTTGGAGATGATGTCTTTGGCGTCGTCCGAGATGGCGTCCCAATACGGCGAATCGAACACGAAGGCGCCGCGTTTGATCTTGCGGAAGAGGGCGTTGTGGTTGTCGTCGTGGAAGGGCGGGTAGCCGCACAGTAGAATGTAGGTGATCACACCGATGCTCCAAATGTCCACGGCCTTGCCGTACGTGCCAGCCTCGAGAATCTCAGGCGCCACGTAGCCCGGCGTCCCGCAGGCCGTGGACAGGCCTTCCGAGTCGCTTGCGACCTTCTTAGCAAAGCCAAAGTCGGCGAGCTTGATAGACGCGTCGTCCGTCATGCTTGTCAACAGCAGGTTCTCGGGCTACGGCGGTGAGATCACGACGGTTTGGCGGTGGTACCTTAAGGTCGCGGTGCACAACGTTGATGTCGTGGCAGTAGCGAATGGCCTCGAGAAGCAGCTTGACCAAGTCCCTTGCCTCGCGCTCGGTGTAGTACGACTGCCCATGGTCGGTTAAAGGTGGTCGCAGCAGCAGGACGAACCTTTTCGACAATGCGATCGAAGAGCTCGCCACCCTCCATGAGCTCCGTCACGAGGTAGTAGTAGTCGGGCTCCGAGAAGAAGTCGTGGAGGATCATGATGTTCGGGTGCTTCATCTACTTGCTTGCTGCAGCACCGCGCACAAGTGCGGGCGTCGTACCTGTTTTAGAATCACCACCTCGGTGGTGAGAGCCTGGATCTCATTGACCGTGAGCCCGGCCTTCTTGATGCACTTGATCGCGTACTTCTGGCCCGTCGGCTTGTGCACCGCTTCCTTCACGGTCGAGAAGGTTCCCGCGCCAATGACCTTGCCGAGAGAATACTGCTGCTCGAAGCCGATGCCAAAGCATTCTGGCGCGGGCGGCTCCACGACGGGCGAGAGTGGCTTCGTGGGTGCCGCGCTGGCCACAGTCTTGGCCACAGAGGCGCGGCGCGGCGGCGGCGCCAGAGACGGCCGCGGGTGCACGCTGTCGCCGGGCTGCGGCAGTGCCGCGGTGGATTCGACGCACCCCATTTTTAAAAATGCACAAAAACCCACGCCTTCGCATTGCGTTTCCCACGTGCAACTGGCATGTGAAAAATACAACTTGACGCACGCTGGCCAGCTGATGCGAGCCTGGCATTGCACGGTACACGACGTTCTCAGCAGCCTCGATTGCAGGCAACTCAAGCAACGTTCTGTGAGCGACGGATTGCTTGCACACGGCGCGATGCTATGTCCTCCGCCCGCGCGGTGTCGTCCCCATGCAAACGAGATCCCGATGGCGCGTTGCTTGCGCCGCAATGAGTCTCGGGGCTTCGATCCCACAGGCGCTGCACCCTCTGCAGCGCTAAGATCTACCTGAGAAAGGGACTGATTTCGGCCACTCTAACGGCACTGTGCCGACAACAACGCAGTGCAATGCCTTGGAGACTCGGGGTGCCCTGTATTAGTACTAGTACTATTTCTGAAGTTGCTGTCGGGTGCCAGTGGCGGGTGCTGGTCACATGCGCACGAAGGACACAAACAGGAAGATGGAGTGGCCTTTCCTTGAGGAGGCTTAGCAAGGTGTCGCGATCGAAGCGCATGAGCGTTCGTCGGCTCTGGCCACTGATGAGATTGCCCTTTGATTTCTCACGTTTCGCGCCCGTGAAAAACACGAAAGTCACGTTGGCACCCGTTACGCACGCGTTCGATTCCGGCGACAAAAGCAGCGACGATGGCGGTCCACGAGGGCTACCTTCATAAGCAGGTAGCCGGGAATCGCCTGCCCATGGCCCACGCCTGTCGTAGAGCCAGCACCTAAAGCTCTGGAAGATCCGGTACTTTGTTCTGACGCAGGTACCCAGCACCGGGCGGTGGCTTGTCAAATTGGCGTAGACGGCTCTGCACTACAGCAAGAAGTCGGGGCGTAAGCCCAAGGCATCGTTCGCATTGTCGCGCCTTGACGTTGTACGCTCCTTACATAGTCGTCATCTCATCCCTCGTAGCTCACAGATCAGAACCTCGTCGAACATGCGCACAACTTCGTCCTGGAAATCCGCTACGAGAAGCTGCGCTTGTACCTGAGCGCGCCCACAGAAGCCGAGCGAACCAAGTGGGTATCGCTCATCAAGACGTGCAAACAACAACGTACATGCGCCTTCGCGCTGGTCCGAGGCCTAACCCGCGCGATAGTCACGGAGCACACCGGGGTGACTAGCGACGAGACCCTCGAGCGCGTTGCAAGCGACTCAGACGTGTCGTCTGTGCGCAGCCTCCCGGCATCCATGCACCGACGCCTGCTGACATCAACGACAAAGGAGCGGCGCGACGAGCGCAAACGCGCGCACCTGCCCAAGCTCAAGACATCCTTCTCGGAGGCGTGGCTCACCGACGTCCTACCGCACTGGGGCGACCTGCCCAAGACGGTGCCCATCGAAGGGCTCGTCTTCGCAGGCATTCCAAAAGAAGTTCGCGGCCGCGCCTGGAGCGCGATGCTTGGCAACCGCCTTCAGATCAACGAGCAGCTCTTCGACATCTGCAAAACGCGAGCCAAAGCCGTCCTCGTCGAAGTCGCTGCCGTCAAGCAGCGCGACAACAAGGCGCGACCGTCGCTGACAATTGACACGAGCGCCGAAGTGCTCGATGGCGGCTTCGTTGTGGTGACGTCGCCGCAGCACGCCAAGTCGACGCTCACAGAACAGCTCATCGCCGACAACGAGCGCAACATCAAGCTCGTCAAACTCGACATGCCGCGCACGTTCGGCAGCCACCCGGCGTTTCAGCCCGGCGCCATCGGTAGCCAGAAGACGTACGAGGTGCTTGAGGCCTACACATGCTACCGCCCAGATCTCGGCTACGTCCAAGGTACGTGGGCCAACGCAACGCGCAACCGATGCGTTGCTAGGGATGAGCTACCTTGCGGCCATCCTGTGCCTGCACATGGACAGTTTCTCAGCGTTCAAGGCCATGGTGTCGTTGCTGAGTACGCGGCTGCTCTTCGATATGTACCGGCTTGAAGAAGACCGGGTGCGTTGCCGCCACGTCGGAGTCGCCCGACGCCGCTTGCGTAGACTTTTCACTACCTTCGCGTGTACGACACCGTGTTGCAGCACGAACTGCCGGCTCTCCACGCCCACTTCGAGGACATTGGCATGGATGCCAAGATGTACGTTGTCGACTGGTGCGTTGCATTGCGAAGAGCCCCCGCGACGCCGCCGCTAGGGCTTTCACTCTTTTCACCCGCTGCGTCCCGCTCGAGGTCGTGCTGCGAATATGGGACTGCTACATCCTGCTGGGCACACCGTACTTTTTCCAGGCCTGCATGGGTACGCCGGTGGCTGCGGTGCTCTGGCCGACGAGACGTAGGCCTCCTTATCCTCTTTGAAGAGCAACTGCTGGCCATGGACCTTGGCGACGCCATGCGCTTCCTCCACGACATCCCAAAGGTACCGTCGCTAGCCATCGAGGCGCTCAAACCGCCGTAGACGACCGGTCCCACCGAGTACTTTCAAGCGCTGGACATGGTGAATCTCTCGCGCGCCGCTATCAACGACCTGCTTTCGGGGGGCGACGCACGCCCGTGGTCACCGGTCGGCCGGCGTTCGGTGCCCGTCGAGTTTCCCGACGCGTACGAGTACTAGCGGCTAATGCAGATGCTCCGCGGAAGCTTGACACAATGCATTTCATTTGGTCGGGTCGTCCAGCGACGGAAAACGAAACGTCGGTGGCAGAAACTGGTTCCGCTGGCAGTTGCGAGTGGTCGCCTTGACCTAGGCGGGGTCATCGATGGCCACTGCCCGGACGGCACCTGTGCGAAGAAGTCGGCTTCGGCGCGGCCAAAGCCGTTGAATGTGTTGCTGCAGAATCCAAGCTGCCCTCCGTAGTACATGAGGTACATGGGGTATACTCGAAAGTTGTGGCGCCTGCAGTGGCGTCGGCGCCTCCCGTACCAGAGAAGACAAACGTACCCGCCCAGGAGGTTGCTCGTCGAGCAGTCGGCCAGCACGATGCGCTTGCTGCCGCCGATGCGGTCGGGCGCCGGGTCTTCGAACGCGCTGTGAGGCCGCAGACCATCGTCGTCGACGCCGCTGCGGCCTCCGCTACCGAGAGTCGGTCGTCGGTCGCAGCGAAGCTGGAGGAGCGTACGCTGCGTCGTCGGCTGCCCAGACGTGCTCGATCTTGGCCAGCATTCGCTCGGCATGGATGCAGTCGGTCGTCGAGAGGTCGGAACAGAGCACGACAAGGAGCTGCAAGCGCGTCGGCGATGGAGCTATGAGCGCCGTACCTGTGTGCTGCGCATGCGCTGGACAAGCTGGTCGAGGAAGCGGGGATGCAGGCGCGGCAGGGTCTTGGGCTGTGGCTGCGGCTTGGGCACCTACGCGGGGGTGGGCGTGAGCGCGGTCGGGAAGGGCCAGGTAACCTTGGCCGACGGAACATAGCTTTGCTGCCGCTTGATCGGGGAGAAGAAACTTCGTGTGGGGATACTGCGCTGCAACGCCACTTCGTCTTGGACGTGGTGGCCTATGGACGTCGTGTACCTAAGCGGTGTGAGTGGCGGCGACGGCAGCGACGTACGAGCGCAGGCGCAAGACGAGCGACTTGTTGGTGTCGACGACAGATTGCAAGTGTGACCGGACATGCACATGGTCGACCTCGCGGCCGCTGGCTGACACCCGTGGAAGGTGCCAATTGTAGCGCTGCGCCTTCTTCGTCGGCGTCTCCTCGGTGTTGCGCTATACACGACGTTGCCGACGTAGCTCGTTCGTGGTTGATACCTGGCGCTCCACGAGGGTCGGTCGAGGTATGTCCAGCTCGAGCGAGCCGTCGACGCGCCGGGATCGGACCTAACGCGGCGATGGTAAACACCCTAGATGCGCCCTCAATAGTACTTTGTTGAGGTACGACTCGCGCACAGGCCGACCGAGTTCTAGGACCTAGCGGCGGCTGAGCGCCGTTGGGGTATTGCACAGCCACCAGAAGGCCGTGCAACTTGATCGTAAGTCCCATGTTCGCTTGGCTCGTGCAGCGCAGCGTCATGACAGAGTTGAGCTGGAGCTCGATGGGCTTGGGCAGTGGTGCCGTGACCTGCGCCTTGTCCCAACGGAAGTGCTGCGGGCGATGAGAATGACTCAAACCACCGGATGCACCGATATGATTTCGCCGTCTTCACCCGCGACGAGCACGTCGTCCGCCGTGCACACAAAGCGCTGCTGGCCGGACCTGTAGTTAGCGAAGCCGCCGCCGCCGAAGCGGAAGCCGGCGAGTAGCTGCGGTGGCTCTCCGTCGGTACGCACGTCTAACAGGTTTGAGCGATGCCAGAGCCGAGCCCTCACCGTCGAAAAACTGGCCCGACTTGGTGCCGTCAACGCGGCTGATGATGGCGAGCACTGCGCCTGAACCATACCTACGCCGCCCACGTGAGAGCAGCCGTCGCACCCGACGCACCGGATGACGCCGCAGCCATCCGGGTCGAGGCTGTCGGGCATCATGGCTATTTTTGGTTGCCAGAACGTTAAGGCAATGACTACCAAGTCCCATCGATCTCCTCGATGGACGCATGGAGACATGAGGACATCATGAAGACGAACATGATGTTCAACACGTTGGATAGACTGATTGTAGACGTTACGATGCTGCTACGAGGCGTCCGCTGGCTTGAACTTGAGCGACACGCTGTTGACACAGTGGCGGTGGTTCGTAGGTGTTGGAAAGCCCTCGTTTTCGAAGACGTGGCCCATGTGGCCGTGGCAGACGGCGCAAACGATCTCGGTGCGGTGGCCGTCACTGTCGGGGACGCGAGAGATCGCCTCGGGCAGGGCATCGTAGAAGGCAGGCCAGCCACAGCCCGAGTCGAACTTGTGCGTCGACAAGTATAGCGGAGTGTGGCACCCAGCGCAGACGTACGTGCCAGCTTCGAAGTGCTTGTTGAGCGGCCCGCTCCCGGGAGGCTCGGTCCCCTTTTCTCGCAAGACGCGGTATTCCCACGGCGTAAGCTTCGACTTCCACTCGGCGTCAGTAAGCGACACCGTTCTGGTGGCATCACCCTGGGAGTAGAAGCGGAAGGGCTTCTCGATCGCGCGGCCCGCGCGCGGCAGCAACACGCGAGCCCGCGTCAGCATGGCTTCGTGGATCGTTGGGTTGATGGCACACAGATGGCCATTGGCCACAAAAAGGACCATTTTGGCCAATCCGAAGCCTAAGATCTTGGTGCACGCATGCCATTCGTCGAATCGCAAGTATTTTTGGCCAATAAGAATACACCATCTTCTTTTAAAGTATATTGCAATTTGTATTGGGGAGATTCGTATCGTATCATGGACGTCATTACCCCTTTGCCCAGCAATGTCCCAAGTCCGCGCCTCGCACCTCCTCATCAAGCACCGCGACTCGCGCCGCCCGGGTTCGTGGCCTCATGTAGGCAATGGCGGTGGAAGCTTATGATCTGCGTAGCTTCGCGCCTCTCGGACAACATCACGCGCTCCAAGGATGAGGCCACGGCCATTCTCAATGGTACGTGATGAGATGCCAAGGGATCGATCCCATCTGCATCGCCCAGATCTCCGCAACAAGATTGTGTCGCGTGCTGCGCGCTTTGAAGATCTTGCGACTCAGTACAGCGATTGCAACAGCGGCACCCGTGGCGGCGACCTTGGCCCCTTTGGTCGTGGTATGATGCAGAAGCCTTTCGAAGATGCTGCGTACATTGTCATCTCGGCGAACTCCAAGCCTCATTCTCTTATAGGTTTGGTCTCGAAGTCGGTCAGCTCAGTGGCATCATCGAGACGGACAGCGGCGTCCACATCATTCTTCGCACGGCGTAAGCCCCTTGAATGCAGGTTCCGTTTGCATGTACCCCTCTGTTATCATACACCCGCCTCCAATCTCCACGATCCTGCCGTCGCCAAGCCATGCCACCCAATACGTCTCCCACGTAGCACCAGACTCGTGTATATACATGCGGTTACGAGCTCAGTGAGAGTAGCAGCGCAGTTCCCCGCTTCGTCCAAACGTCGGGCGATCGCTGGGCTCCGCACTTGAGGTCCACAGCGATCATGAACGACGGTCGCTCGCGGGTGCCTGTTCGTATCGGGTACATGTACAGTGGGCAGCTGTACGTGCCCTTGGCAGCTTTCTTCTTGCTCTCAACGGGGCGAAAGTGGATCATGGGCATCGTACAATAGAGCTCCATGGGGTTGGGTTCCGTGAGGCAGTCGTGCTCAAAGTCCCAGCGCGCGCCCTCGAGGAAGAGTCCCTTGACATAAGCGCCGTCCTTGGGGCCAACAACGATCGAGTCTTCGTGCTGGTTCACGATCACGAACTCCCAATTGAGCGAGTCGATCGACACGCCGTTCTTGCGGGCCGCCGTCTGCAGCAGCGCGGTAAGGAACCCCGTCGGATACGTAAAGCCCGCAAGCCAAAACACCACGGGCTGCGCCACATGCGCCCACCGCCGCATCTGCTCCACGCGCATCTCAAGCTCGGCCGTCCAAGCGCCAAGCGGCTTCAGCGACGGGTAGCAAGTGCCCCATGCCTTGGGCACCGCGCCCAGCAGCAGCGCATGCGACACGGCTTCGAGCTCGGGCGTGATGACGACGAGGCCTTGCAGCCCCTTCTCAAGCGCCACCAGCGACGCTTTGATGGTCGATAGCAGCTTGTTGTAGCGCTCAAGCTCCTGTACAAGCACCGTCTTGAGCGCGTCGGGGTCGCTGCGCGCCAGGAGGTTGAGTTTGATGGCCGCGAGGTCGAAGGGATCGGCTACCTTGTCTTTGAGGTTCGCAAGCACGCCAAGGATCTTCTCATCCGCGCCTTTGCCGCCCTCGGCCGCGCCCATGGCTTGCAGGCTGAGGATGGTCCCCAGCAGCTCTCGGCCGTTGTCGATCTGCGACGCGATCTGCGCGTTGGGGTGCTGCCCGAAGGCGAGCGGCGGGTCCTCGAGCGGCAGGTTGCGAATGAAGTCGCCGTACGATGCGAGGTCGCCGTCGTCGGGCACGAAGTACTCGGGCGCCTCCGAGAGCGGCGCTTGCTCGAGCTCGAGGATGTCTTCGCTAAAGAACTGCCCCACGTACACGAGCATGAGGCGGCGGTCCCAGTCGTCCGTGACGCGGCCGCCGTAGTTGGCCTGCGCAATGAGGTACTTGAGCGCCTCCCACGGCGTCTCGTCGTACTCATCCAAGTAGATGGCGAGGACGTCTTCCGAGATGGCAAAGTCCGACTCGTTAAAGTCGTACGGGATGTTCCAGCCAAGGTTATTGAACTTGCGTCGCTCCAGCAGCAACGCATGGAACCAGCACAGACAGAAAAGCAGCCGTTTGTACTTTTTGGCTTGCTTGCACCGCCCAAAGCGCTCGGGTGTCATCGTGTTGTACAACCGCAGCAGGTTGGCGCGGATGCCTCGCGGCGGCTCCGTCGTCATCTTGATGCCGCGCTGCAGAATGGCAATGGGAAACTTGGGATTTGGATCACTCGTGAGCCAGAGCCGAAAGGACGGATTCACGCCCGGTGCCGCACAGTAGTTGTCGATGAGCTTCTCGAGCGTCGGCGCCCAACTGAGCATCAGGTGGCAGTTGGCGAGGAAAACCCAGTGCCCCCCCTCGAGGCCTCGCGCCAGCATGGCCTCGGCGAAGGCACTCTGGCCTTGGCCCAGCGCGCAGTTCTCAACCTTCTTGCCCAGGGAGTCGGCGAGCGCCATGAGATTCGACGTCGGGTCGACGCCAGGCGAGAGCACGAAGATGAGCGGCGTCTTGTACGTCGAGTTGTCGTAGATGGCGCGCAGGTCGAACGGAGGCGGGTCCACGAACTGCGGTCCGAGGTTCGTGGCAACAAACTTGGATGCCTGGATCGTGACGCGGTCGGAGCGGAGCACCCGCAACAGCAGCAGCCGCTGGAGCTCGTTGCATTTGCCTTCCCAGTCGCCGGGCAGCTGCTCGATCTCGGGCGCGGCGCTTTGAAACCACTGCTTCCAGGCCTTGCCCGCCTGTTCGAAGGAGGACACGAGGCCCTGGAAGCGGGGCAGTCGGTTGAGGTCGACGACCGTCGTCCAAACGCTCTCGGCGCAGAAGTCGGCGACGGGGTTGGCCACGCGCTCGTCGTGTCCGAGCACGTTGCCGCCTTTGAGCAGGAACTCGTACTCGTCAAGCGGCACCTTCTTGAGGCTTTGCAGCACGCGGATGCACATTTGAAACGAAAAGAGCAGCTTGTGCCGCTCAAAGAGGCCGCGACACGCGTAAGCATACACGGCATACGTGTGGAACTCGTTGATGGCAGCGATGCGCTCGCTCAGGTCGTCTGTGAGCGTCAATGTCTGGCGCGCCGACCGGCTCTTGGCAATCGATTCCTTGAACAAGTCGACGTACGAGTCGAGCGAGAACTGGTACATCGGATCCACTTTGGTCATGTCGTTGAGCACGAAGTAGAGCGTCGACGAGCGCACGGCCACGGCCACGTAGCCCATGCGGGCAGCGTCGATCTTGCGCTCCGTTTCTTCCGACACGACGAGCTGCGAACTCACTTCCTCAGACGTCGACTTAGACGCGTTGAGCGTGTTGACGAGCGACTCATCGTCTAAGAGCGAGCCTTTGGCCGCCGACAGCAGCCGCAAGATCTCGTTCTCAAGGTCCACGAGCTTGCGCTTGGCCGCCGCCACCTTGATCACAAGCTCCGACTTTTGCTCCTCGAGCGCTGGCTCCTCCATCTGGACGACGGTGCCCAGCAGCTGCGCCTCGAGGCCTTGCTCCTTGACGACAAAGTTGACAATTGTCGTCTTGGTCGACACTTCCGGCGTATAGTGCGGGTTGTGGAGCTTGGTCGTGAGGTAGAAGCGGAAGTCGTGGTTGTAGTCCAGCTCCTTGTCGCCGATGCGCAGCACGTCGCGGTTACCGACCTTGACGATGCTCTTAGTCAAAACGGGCTCGAGCGACGGATCCAGCTCTTCCTGAACATCCTGCATGAGCACGGCCGTGCCGAAGCGAATGGCATTCTCAAGCTTGCGCAAAAAGTCCTTCATCATCGGGTCGACAACATCCAGCTTGGCACCCTCAAGCGACTTGATCCACTTGTTGCCCTGGCCTTGCGGATCGATCATAAGCGGCCAGCGCTTGCCGCGGGTGGTCACAACGCCGTTCTCCGTCGAGAGGTTGTCGCGCGGGAGGCCGTGCGCGTTCCAGTGGCGCACGTCCGTCGGGTCGGCGAGGAAGTCGGTCACTTGGAAGGCGGGCGACAGTGGCAAGCCCTGCTGCGCCACGCGATTTGACCAAGTGTCCACAAGCGACGCACGGAAGGCGGTGTCAAAGGGCCCCGCGTACGAGAGGAACGCAGCGGCCACGAGGGCGTCGCCGACGACGTTGAGCAGCGCCTCCTCCTTGGCCGCAATGCTCACTTGCCAGCGCTCGCGCTCGCCCGAGAGCCCGGACACGAGCTGCGTGGCGCGCGAGAGCTTGAGCTCGAGCACCTCAGCCTCTTCGCGCAGGGCATTCTTCTCCGAGACACTGTCGTCGTACTGCTTTTTGAGCGACTCAACCTTCTCCGTGACTTCTTGGAGCTTGGCCTTGGCGCGCTGGAGGTCCTTCTGCTTGATCTCGAGCGCTTGCTGCGACCGTTTAAGCACCTCGCGCTTGGGCGCAACGAGGCGAAACACATTCGAGTAAACCTCCATCGCCAGCACCCACGAACAAAGCGCACCGGCGGCGCCCGACACTTTGCGCACCGTGTCGGCCTTGAACATCTCCTTGGACGTGTACTTCTTGAGCGCCGCGATCGTTTTGTCGCGGATCGAGTCTTTATCAAAGTTCTTGATCTGCGTGAGAAAGTTGACATCGTTCATCTTGACCTTGGCCGTCGCCCACGTAGGCGTCAAGCCGAAGAGCACCATGACGGCGCACATGACGAGCGACACGGCCTCTGGTGGCTGCGAGTAGACCTTGACTTCAGCAATCGACTTCTTGTCGAGCAAGTCAACCTCCGCCATGGCTTTGGCCAGCGCAGGGAGCGCCTCATCGAGGTCCTTCTGGGCGTCGTCGGCAATCTTCTTGGTCTCAACCTCCTCCTTGTAGATGCGGTCGCTCTCGGCTTCGACCTGCTTGCGCTGCTCGTCGGCGACGCGGCGCTCCGACACGATGATCACGAGCAGGTCGCTGCAATCTTTGTTCTTTTGGGCCACGACCACCTTCCGCTCTTCTAGCTGCTTGGACATCTCTTCGACTTGGGCCCGCGACTCCTCGAGCTTGGCGAGACCGTTCTTGAGCTTGTCGCGCGAGTCGATGATCGCGGAACTCTTCTCTTGGAGGCACTCCTACGGACGCATGAGGCGGTCGCCCCGGCGCCGCCACGTACGACGTAGCCCTTGACGAGCGCGAGGTAGTTGGTCGGCGTTACATAGTTGTGCCGCTTCATTGTGGCCAGCATCTGCGCCGACGCCAGCACGACGGAGCTGTGCACGACGGCAAACACGGCCGCGACCTTGGGGCGCTGGGCCTCGGCCGCAATGCGCTTCTCGTCGAGAAACTTCATGCCTACTTCTTGGAGCGCGTCCAGCGGCCACTCGTCAAACCAGTCGATCGTTGTGTTGTTGACAAGCGATGGGAATTGCCGCACGCGGTTGCGGAAGCCCTTGCCGATCGGGCTCAGCGCCAGCACGACGTGGAGATTGCGCCGGACTTCGCCGATAAAGAAGCTCCACAGGCCCTCCTTGGTCTCTTTGACGCCGGCCGCCCGCGCCTTGGCCCGCACGCTGTCGACGATCGTGTTCTGCTCGTCCTTCTCAAAGAGCCCCGGGATCTACACGCGGTGAGGCGTCGGTGGTGGCGGAGACGGCACCTCGCCACTGCTCAGGATGTTGTTGATGTCTTCGACAAACGACTCGCTCTTGATCTGCGTGTCGCTGAAGAGGAACGCGGTCCGCTTGCCGAGCACGCCCGTGTTCTGGTACAGCTTCTTCATGTCGTCGTGGAAGTCGAGCGGCCGATAGTTCTTGGTCACTTCGATTTGGAAGAGGTCGACGCCCGCGACGAAGGCAGCGAGGCGGGTGAGGCTCTGCCGACCGCTGCCACCGACGCCCACAAGCAGGAGGTTACCGCGCGGCGTCGTGAGCTGGCGGTAGATGCGCAGCAAGTGCAGCAACGCGTCGCCGAAGAGCACGAGGTCCATTGGTACCAGGCCGGGCTCGACGTTGTAGTTGTCGAGCTGGTCCTCGATGTACCGCTTGAGCGCCTTGACGTCATCGACTTCGTCGTACTTGACGGGAGCGTCGTCCTCGGCCGGCGTCAAGATGCCGCTGAACAGCGGCCCGTTCTCCTTAAGCGTCTCGGCGTGCGTGTTCAGAAGCCGGCCCCATTCCGTCTGGAAGGTGGCGCCGAGGATTTCGTCGATCTTGGCCTACGATCGAAGGCGTGAGTTACGCCAGGAAACCGGCGCGGGACCTTAAAGGTGGCGCGGTCGGCAGCGCTCGTGAGGCGGTCGCTAAACACTCGCAATGCCTCATGGATCCAGAGGCGGAGCATGCCGTCGCGGCCCGATATGAGCAGCTTGTCGGCCGTGAGAATACCCTGCACCACCTTGGCCATGTCGCGCAGGTTGAAGAGGTAGTGGCAGTTGGCTGGTGTCGGCAAGAACGTTGCCTCGACCGTCTGGTACAGCGCAATGGTGGCGGTGACGAGCGGCGCGCCGAGCGGCTTGATCTCGTCGTCAAACTCACCGAGCTTGGGCACAAGCAGCGTCTCAAAAATCTTCCGGAGCTGCGCATTCTCAGGGAACGTCATGTTGACAAGGTTGAAGCGGCTCTGGAAGCGCGACGAGATCACGGACCGGCCACCGCCTGGCGGGCCCATGGCCGCAACCAGCTGCATGTCCACGAAGTACCTTAGCGTCTGCTTCTTGCGGTCGTACCAGCAGCCGTAGTCGACCCACTGTCGCAGCAGCTCCAGCGGCGGCTGTGACCCGAACTCATCCTTGGCCGGCATGTTGAGATCGTCCACGAACGTCACCAGCTTCTTGCCGCCCACGGGGCCAAAGCGGTTCATGGAGCGCTTCTCCATGACGGCTTCGATGACATCCTGCGTCGTGCTCGACGATGTTGCCGAGGAAAAGTTCATGCCAAGGCGCGCAAAGGTGGCATCGCTGAGCCCCTCGAGCTCTTTCTGGATGATGGTGGTCTTGCCGACGCCCGTGTCGCCGACCAAGAGCGCATGCAAGCCGCCAAGCACCATCGTCTGCAGCAGGAAGCCGTACCGCAGCGTGTCGACGGTTGGTACCATGATTTTGTGGAACGGGGTGCTGGGCAGCACGCGGTAGTTGGCGGGAAGCTTCTCATCCCAGAGCTTGAGCTCGCGCGTCTTGGGGTCGACGAAGAACTCGTAGATGCTCTTGACGGGCGGAAAGATCGTGTCGATCTCGCGCAGACACGCGTCGAAGCGGGCCCGGCCGTCGTCGTTGGCCGCGCCAAGGACGCTCCACACAAGACAGAAGAGAAACCACTTCTCGACCATGGCGGCGTCCTTGTCGACGCCGTTCTCGGGCGTCGCCAGCACCGAGTAGAGGTTGCAGAAGCTCTTGACGCCATTGAACTCGGCCACCGGAATGAGTTCCGTCACGTCGGAGCGGCGAAACGCCAACAGTTTCACGAGGTATTTTTCGAAGAGCGCCTTGAGAACCTCACGTTCGTCGGCGTCCTTGATGACCGTGTCGAGCCATGTGGCCACGTACGGCCGCCAGCCGAGGTCCTCGACGTCCATGTACACCATGCCGGCGCGCGACACGGTAGCCGGGGAAGCCACCGAGAGGTCCTGCACCTCGAAGAGCAGCGCCATGCTCGGGCTCATCCCGATGCGGTCGCCGTTGATGAGCGTCAGCACCTTGTTGTCATCCATGACAGAGTTCATCGATTCGATCCAGAGTGTGTCCACGGGCCCGTCGAGCATGATCCACTTCTCATCTTGCTTTTCATCGCTCGCGAGCGTGCGGAAGATGGCACTCAAGATGCCATCGATCCATTCGAACGTCGCGAGGTCGTACACGCCATAGATCTCGTTGAGCGAAATGCTCTTGGGGTTGAGCACTTGCACTCGCACAGGCGCGTAGCCCGCCACGCCTTCTTTCGCCAGCAGCGTCTTGGCCGCTTGGAGCGTCTTCCACACCGTCGACTTGCCCGCCATGGTCTGCCCCACGATCATGTTGCAGTGGCGCGTCGCCTGGCTCTCGTACATCTGGATCGTCTTGAAGAGGATGTTCGGGTGCAGCTGGAGCCCTTGGCCCACGAGCTCGCGCTGAATGGCATTCTGGAGCGCGCCGTAGTCCGGAATCGGCAGCTCGATCGACGGGAAAAGATCGCCGAGCAGCAGCTTGAAGAGCGCCGCGTCCTCTCGCACAAACTTGGGTGCGTTCATGTCGCGCAAGGCTCGGAGGAGGATGTGCTCCTCCTGCATGTTGGGATCCTCGCGCTTGAGCGCGCCAGCCATGTTGAGCACGGCCTTGAGGCTGCGCAGTCCAAAGTCGTAGTGATCTTGCTTGCTGAGCTGCTGGATCATGAGGCCATAGAGCGTTGTGGTCTTCTTCGCCAGGACTTTGGCGTCGCGGAAGCCCTCCGCTTGCAGCATGACTTCGGCGATGAGCGCCAGGTCCGGCACCATCATCGCGCACGGCCGCATGAGTGCTTTGAGGTTGTCGGGCAGCTCCGTGCGGCCAGCGTACCCCGGATTCATTGTGATAAAGATGCCCATGTTGTGGTTGCACTGGATGAGCGTGCCGAGGAACACGAACTCCTTGACCTTCATCGTAAGCGCTTGCATGATCGTAAGCACCTGCTGCGCGACGACACTGAGCACTTCGATCTCGATGCGGTTGAACTCGTCGAAGCAGCCCCAGCCGCCCGACTGCACGAGGCCCGCAAACATGCGCCCGACCGACTTGTAGTCGAGGCCGTCGGAGCAGTTGAACACGATCACGTACTTGGCGAGATTCTTGCCCAGGTCCTTGACCGTCTCGGTTTTGCCTGTTCCGGCCGGGCCCAGCGGGTTGCCGCCGCGGTTCAAGTGCAGCGCCGTCGTCATCGTGAGCACGCAGCGATCGGTCAGAGGCGTGATGACCAGCCGGCCGTTGTTGCCTTGGTACTCGTAGCTGTACTGCAGACATGTGACGGTCTGCTTGACTTCGCAGATGCCATGATCCCCGAGCTCCTTGTTGAAGTAGAAGCGGAGCTGCATGAGCCATTCAAAGTCGGTTGTGGCCTTGCAAGCTTGCTTGACGAGGCGGTCCACAACGTCGCGCGAGTGAATCTCGATCGTGATGAGCGCCACAAGCTTCTTGCGATCGATGGACGACAACTGACCGCGAACCATGTCGGCGAGCTTGTTTAAGTAGGAAATCCACTTCTTCTTGAGCGTCTTGAGCGCCCTCTTGTCGCCCTTGGCCACATCGTTGAGCGCCTTGACGCATTCGTTGGTCCACGCTGTCTGGCCGCACGTGATGAGCAGCTGGCCGGGAAACTCCTTGATCCACTTGTCTTTCTTGCCGCGGTAGCCCACGAGGCACGCGGCAAAGAGCTTCTGGAGGGACGCCACCATGGCGGCTTCGACGCGGAGGAGCCACATCTCGACGGCGCCAGCGACAACCACGTTGTTCAAGTAGAGCACCTGCTCACCGTCGGGAGCGTTCATCCCCGCGGCTTCGAACGTCAGGTTGCCGCGCGTGCCCGGGTACAGCAGGAACAGCGACTTGATGGCTTCAAAGCACTTCTTGATGTGCTTCTGCACTTGATCCGGGTCCTTCTGATGGCCGAGGATCTCGAGCAGGTCGTCGTTCGACAGGAAGTAGAAGCGCGGAAAGAGCATCCGCTTCGTCTCGAGGTACTGGTCGAGGCACTTCTGGATCTGGTCCAGCTTAGCTTGCATGTCGACAAGCGTCTCGAGCGTGCCGGGGAGATGGGTGCCTTTGAGCGCGTTCTTGGCCCCGGCCATGGCGGTCGTGACCCGAATGTAGCTCTGGTTGACGTCGTCGAAGAGCGCCGACTCGAGCGGCAGCTGCTTGCGGATGTCTTCCGACGCCATGAAGATGGATTCGAGGTAGATCCAGCACCGCTGCACGCCCAGCAACGTCTCCACGACCTCGGAGACGTGCGAGAGCGCCGACTCCCAGTAGACGATCTTGGCCTTGAACGCTTCAAAGAACGGCGACGCCTTCATCGTTGAGAGCTGCACTTGGTCGTCTTCGAGCGACGTGAAGAGATCTTCGGCCGACCGCACCTTGAAGTAGACGCTCTTGTACTCGACAAGGTCCAGGTCAATCGTGTGCCAGCGCTCCGCAATGCCGTCGAGCGCTTGTTCAATCGAGAGCTCCTTCGATGCGTTTGCTGACATGGTGCTGATGTACTCTGCGTGGAGGTGGAAGCCGAGAGAGAAGACCTTCTCCAGCGTAAAGTCCTGCGCCGTGGCGTCAAAGGCCTTGTCCATCTCTTCCTTGAGCATGGCCCAGTGCCGAGGCCGCAGCGCTTCGTTCTTGAGGTCCTGGATTAGCGGCAACGTGGCGCGGAACTGATCGATCTTCTCCTTCATGCTGCTCCAAACGGTCCACTCCTTCATGTCTTTGCCCGCCTTGGAGATCTTCTTGAAGAACTGCGCCGCCGTGAGCTCCATGCGCTCCACGTCCAGGGCATTGAACACGTTGTGTTTCCAGCTAGACCATACGCCGTCCCACTCGTCGTAGAGCTGCCAGATCTGCTGGAGCAGCTCCAGCTCGCGCTCCGTGCGCACAAAGTCCTCGTTCGGCGATTCCTCAATGCCAAAGATGTCGAGACCTTTCTTGAGCACGGCTTGCCGCGCCCGCGTCGCCTCCATCTTTGCCTCAAAGGCCACGAGCGTTGCATGCGCCGCCGCCGACGTTGTGTCGGCGTCCGAGTACGGCAGCGACGACACGGCCTCGGTGCGCAGCTCCACCATGTGATGGCTTAGCTCGGCCACCGTGTCCTGGAGCGACTGCTTCATGCTCAGCTTGCACTTCTGCAGCATCGTGTTGGCTTCGACAAGCATGAGCTCGTACGCATCCCACTGCGGCCGCAGCCCCGCGAGGTCCCTGGCTTCTTCGTCCGAGATCTGCACGTCAAACTCCGCGAGCAGATCGTACTTTTGCTGCAGCGGTTCAAACTGCGCCTCGACGCTCGGTGCTGAGTCCTTGATCTCCTGGAGCAGCGTGATGCTCTGGCCGAGGTGGTCGAGCGTCGTGGGCTTCACCAGCAGCCGCTTAGTGTTATCCTTGACCATCGCAATGAGCGCGCGCAGCTCGTCCGCCGCCGTCTGGTTGAGGAGGCCAGTGAGTTTCCCGATCCACTGCACCGTGTGCTCCACGAGGCTCGCCTTGAGCAGGTTGGTGTCGATCTGCACAAAGTTGATGGTGTTGGTCAAGTCTTCGTTCGTGATGGACGCCTGCTGTTCGCGGTAGCGCTCAATGTCCACTCGAAACTGCGCGAGCGGGCGGTTCGCCTTGGCGTATCGGCGGATGAAGGCTTGCTTGTCTTGGTTCCAAAGCAGCTTGTACTTGTCCCAGTAGCCGAGGTACTTTTGAAGCTCCGTGGCGCTGGCCGACATGCCATTCATGATGTGGACGAGGACCTTGAGGATCTCTTCGTCAGCAAAGATGCTTTGGTAGAATGAGTCCGGGGTCTCGGCGGGTGCGGCGTCGGGCGGCGATGCCAGCTGCGACGTCAGGCGCGGCACCACCGAGATCACATTGAAGATCTCCTTTGCGACCGTGTTGACCATCTGTGTGAGGTTGGCCATCAGCGGTCGGAACTCGACGCGGCCGTCTTCAAGCACCACGTGCACGCGGAAGAGAGGGTGCGGGTCGGTCTTGGCGTCGCCATTGATAGCTTTGCTTAGCTCGAGCAGCGACTTCTTGACGGACTGCCGCAGCGCGTCTTCGAGGCTCTTGTCGGCTCGCTCCACAAAGCGCGTCCACTCGCGCTGGACATCGCCAGGACCACCGGCGAAATGCGTGTACATGGCAGCCATCGTGGCGCGAATGCTCTCGTAGGCGTCTCGCAGTTTCTTTTCAATGTCTTTGCGGTGGGTACCTTGTTTGACCTCGAAGACACCGTCGTCGTAGACCGAGTTGCGCTCGATGGCAATGTGCATGAGGCCCGCGATCATCTTGCAGTTGGCCGCGATGAGCTCCTTGTTGTCTTGGAACTCGCGCACGATCCGGTACGTTGTGTCGCAGTGCTTGCGGCAATCGGCCACGTACCAGTCGACAATGCCTTTCGAGAGCCAAGTGAGCTTCTGCAGCCCTGGCTGGATGCGCCGGTCGAGCTTGCGAATGATGTCATCGAAGAGCCGACGCTCCGTCGACGAGAGTTCGTGCAGAATGCGGTTGTAGTCCCGAATCACAAGCACGACGTGCTCCCGTAGGATGCGCAGTTGCTCCTTTTGGTTGCAAATGTCGTGGGCAATGTATGGAATCTGCACCTCGCCGTTAAAGTACTGCCAGTAGTGTACCTCGGCAAACAACTGCAGCAGTGGCCGGTCAAAGTTGCAGTGTAGAAACCCCTTCTTGGACCGCCCGATGAGCTTTTCCACGTGCGGCTCCGTGGTCGTGGCTACCGGCAACGCAGCAGCCACCGCGGGGGACGTCGTGGCCCCGGACGCCGCCACGGGCGCGGCCACTGGCTCGGCGCCGACTTTGGTCATGAGCGGGTTCTCGAGGCGCGAGCTCAGGTTTGACTGGCCGAGTTCATTGAGTTCGTCGAGCCAGTCGTGGTACTTCTTTTGGATGTAGTCGTTGAGCACGGCTTTGAGGCCGTCAAAGTGGCTTGTGGCCTCGTCGAACTCAACGGCGCCGCTTGGAAGGCTTGGCAGCTGTGCGAGGCGCCCCAAATCTTCCTTACACTTGAGGAGCAGCCCGCGGGCCCAAAGCGCGGCGCCAGCAAACTGCGGCTCCGTCGGTGACAGCGGCGGTGCACCTTTGTTCTTCTCAAAGAGGTTGCGCACCGTGACGATCTGCGCTTTGTACATGGCAAACACGTCGATGGTGCGTTTCTCAAGACAGCGACGGATGGCCTCGCGCTTGGAGATGGTCTGAAAGGCCTGCAGGAGGTCGCAGCCGGCGGCAATCGTCGACACCGAGTCAAAGGCCGCATTGACGACGTTTTGCGTCATGGCTTCGAGATCTTTGACGCCGTTTTTGAACACGTTGAAGTCGGCGTGCCAAAAGGTAATCTTGACATCGAGAATGTCATAATCGAGTCGTCGCAACCGGTCGACGTGGCCCTCGAACTGCGTCTCGATGCCCATCAGCGACTTGACGATCTCAAGGCCGCGGTTGCCACCAAAGCACGGCAGATTCGTGCTGCCGCCGCCTTTCCGGGCGAATTGGATCTGCCCCTCGCACACCTCCAGGAGCTCCCGGCAGCGCTGCACAAAGGCGTCGACCTGCGCAAAGATGCTGGTGTCGTCAAAGTGCCATTTGGTGCCGCCGTCGCGGTTCACGGCCGCGGCCACATTGGCGTAGATGGTCTTCCAAGCGACGCCGCATGCGATGGTTTCCTCGAGGTTCCGAATGCTACGCACCACGTCGCCGTCGAAGATATCACGAAGCGAGATGGTTCGCGACGACAGCGCGATGATCTCGTTCGAGACCTTGCGCAGGAGGCTGGTGATGCGGTCTTCGGTGTTGTAGTAGCGCGAGTACATCCAAATAAGACGAATGGACGTGAGCAGTTTGGGCAACAGCGTCGGGATCTCGGAAGGCGTCGCCTTGGTCATTTGCTCGCAGATGGGCGTGAGCTTCTTGAGGAAGCGGAGGTTGTCGTTGGCTTCGAACGATCCTTGCTTGATGATCTGTGAGAGGGTTTCAAACGGCTGCAAGTAGGACGACTTGGCCAAGGTGAGAATGTCCACGATGTCTTTGACGCCGGGGCGATTGAGCTGCTCGGTGATGCCGGAGAGATCTTCGGTGCGGTGCTCCCAGAACTTGATCTCCTCGAGAGGCCCCGCGCCTTCGGCATCGTGTGCGTTGTCTTGGTTGTTGACCACTTCTTTGATCTGTCGTGTCCAGTGGATCACAGTGCTTTCGAGCTGCTGAACGAGGTCTTTGTCTTTGTGGTTCATCTTGTCGGTCGTGATCGGCGGTAGGTAGAGCACTGTTTTACCGAGACCTCGACTTACGGTCTCCGTGAGGCTGCTCATGAAGCGGTAGAATTGCGCGGTAAACTCCTTCTGGACACTCTCGGGCCAACTCCTCTCGTGTTGAAGGCGCTGCAAGTAAAAGGTATTCATGAGCTGGAGCAACGACGCAATGCCTTCGCCTGTGATAGATCCAAATTGCAACGCCGAACAGGCCGACGTGGCCTTGATGGCCACTTGGCCATTCTTTACAAAGTACATGAGTGTTGTCGCGTCTCGCGGGGCCGACGTGCTCACACGCAACCCCGATGCGTGCTGCGACACGAAAAGCGCCGGCACGTTGGCCACCTCGGCGAATTCCTTGACCACGGCCGAGTCGGCGGGGGTCCATTTGCTCGCCGAGAAGCCAGGAAGGCGGATGCGATCACATATCCATGCCACGAGCAGCTCCGTCTCGTCGAAGCTGTTGCTCATGACGACGCCTGGCTTCCGCCACGGTCGTGTCGTGGATCTTATTGACGTATCTTGTTCCACGACCCTTTGGCCGCGTCCGGATGAACGTATCCGGTACTGTATAAAGCTACCTTTATGAAGGATTTACTCGGGTCATTCCCTTCTTACAAGGGTAATTGTGAAGATTCGAAGGATACGCAAGTAGCGATTGACGATCTTGCGCACATGGTCTCGCACGGCACCGAGAACGACTGCATCGCTTCTCTAATCCTGTCGTCGTCACCCAGCAGTGCATCGCTTCTTTAACTTCTGCTCGATGAAATGGCTCTACAAGGGCACCACGCCATGCCGGTGCACCACGCGTTGGTAAATACGCTAATAAGGCAACTCTATCGTGCGAAATGGCGCGCCACCGCACAATCTGCTCGTTGGGGACTACTGTAGCTGCGCCTATACCGCCGTGCGATGCATGTATCCTGCATGACGCCGTAGTTCTTGGTGCCTGCGGCCTGCTGTGAGCTCAGGCTCGGCTGTCAGCTCCCGCAAGCCTCTCCCACGCCCATGTGCATGGTGTACCCATTAGCCGCCTCTCCAGCGGCGCTGCAGTGAGCGTACGCTCAACGGTCGGCAAACCAACCGGCGCTTGACAGCGCATGTCGGCAAAAGTGCTCGCCCAGTTGGTGGTCGACGGCCGATAAAGTATGACTCTTGCCGCTGATTGGCTGCTGCGAGGCACATCGACCAATGGCATCGCGAGCATTTCCGAGTCAGTTGGCATCGGGCATGGGCTGCGTGGTCTCGAGTTGCGCGGGCGGCACGTCGACCCCGTCCAACGGCTTTCGCCAGCAGTACGTCCTGGGTGAGAAGATCGGCGAGGGCGCATTCTCGGTGGTGCGCAAGGCGACAGAGAAGGCCACAGGCCGCGCCTACGCCGTCAAGTGCTTCCGCAAGATGAAGCTCAGCGACCAAGACGTCAAGGACATCTTGCTCGAGGTCGACCTTCTCCGACAGATGAACCACCCCCACGTGCTCAACCTCCGCGCATTCTTCGATGAGCCCGAGTTCTACTACACGGTCATGGACCTCGTCGAAGGCGGTGAACTCTTTGATCGGATCGTTGAAAAGGTAGTGCCACATGGGGCTGCGCACCGCTCATGAAAGCGCTTTCCACTAGGAGTACTACACGGAAAAGGAGTGTCGCGACCTCATCAAGATCCTGCTCGAGACGATCCAGTACTGCCACTCGCTTGGCATCGTGCACCGTGACCTGAAGGTGCGTTTTGCCCGTGCATCTCACAGTTCCAAGCCTTTTCTAGCCCGACAACATCCTCATGACGAGCCGTGACGACGATGCGTCCATCAAGATCGCTGACTTTGGTCTGGCCAAGCAAGATGCGATGGAAAACAATCTTATGTCGTCGTGCGGCACCCCCGAGTACGTCCAACGGTGTCTGGGCGATGCCGACGCGGGCATAGGTACATTGCGCCTGAGATCGCACGGAACGTCTTCGCCAAGGAAAAGGTGCCTTACGGCAAGGCCGTGGACATTTGGAGCATCGGCGTCATCACCTACGTCCTCCTGTGTGGCTATACACCCTTCCATGCCAACAACCAGGTCCACCTCTTCCGCAAGATTCTCAAGGGCCACGTTGAGTTCAACTCGCCGTACTGGGACGACATCTCTACCGACGCCAAGCACTTTGTGGCGCGCATGCTTGTCGTCGACCCAACCAAAAGGTGGCCTACGCACCGCAACGGGGCTCACAGCGCGCGCCTAGAGCCACGGCAGCGCAGCTTCTGCAGGACCCGTGGGTCGTGGGCCTCGATGTCTCGGACGCACAGCTGCCCGGTGTCATCAAGCGCATGACCTCGCGCCGCCGGCTCAAGGCTGCGATGGCCACGGTACGACTACCGACGCAACGTCGCGACGCTGATACCTCTGCAGGTGCACAGCACGATTGCCTTGTCCAAGGCGATCGCCAAGAACCCCGACGAGAAGGCCAAGGTGGCTTGAGCTCCTGCTGCGTAAGTGTGAAGAGATGGATGCGTACATTGAGAAGACAGGGTGGCTCTTACGGCCGCTATGGGTGTTGGGTGTGAACAAAGCACGCAAATAGGTGCTGACCACCACTGCATCAAAGTCGTCAATCGTCAAGAGGTTATGAGTTTGTGTTCGGCGTGGTACAGCTAGCCAGCTTGGCCCGCACACTATCGACGCCAGTAGTTAAGGCACGAATGGCACCACGGCGAAAGACTAAGATCTGGGACGTGCACCATGGCTGCGGTCGACAAACCTGCCACGCCGTCTCCACGTCTCCACGTTAGTGCATGAGCAACGCCATTGCGCGCACTTCCGTACGATCAGTGAGCTAGCAGGCGCCTCGAGTAAGCCTGACCTTCCGGCAGCTGGCGCCGGCGGTCGCCAATCTGCGGCTTCTCCAGATCTTTGCTGACCATCATTCATACAAGTCTCTCATAATCAATGGGCACGGATATCGAAAGTGAGAGGGGTTTCCGCAGGAGCCCCATATTGGTTTGTATCCTCGACGGAAGAAGGAGCGAAGAGTATGTTGGCCGTTGCGACTCCGCTGGCACCCAAGGCGACGACAGGTACATGCATGTGTATTGGGCCGCCGCGCGTATGGCATGGCCGCCCCACGCGGGGACTGCCGTGACAGGCGAAAGCGCGCTCGTCAACTTGCTGAATGGAACTCATTGTCGAATAGCCTCGGGCATCCTGGCTTTACTCGAAGAACAGGACGACGTCCTTCGTGTACGATCTTTTAGCACGTGGAAGTATGAATACTCAAGTTATTTGCGTAGGCCCACGCGCTGCAGAAGCTCCACGAAGTGGTGGACCATTTTTGGGCTGAGATCGCCGATGCGGTCCCACTAATCGAAAGCCTCTCGGAGGAGGAGGCGTTTCCGCACCGTGAGCTTGCAGCTTCCGTCGCGTCCAAGTGCTTCTTCCACCTGGAGGAATACCACGACGCTTTGCGTCTTGCCCTCGGTGCCGGCAAGTATTTCGACGTTAACAGCTCGTCGCCCTACACAGAAACCATTATCGGTATGTTTTCGTGCGAGTGTGTCGTATTCACATAGAAGGTGCTTAGCGACCTGCATCGACGAATACATTGCCATCCGCACCGAGGTCAAGCCTGCGACGATGGGCCCGGGCCTTGAGGCCATTGTGGAGCAGATGTTCGACCGGTGCTACGCGTCGGGCACCTACAAGCAGGCGCTTGGCGTTGCCCTTGAATCCCGCCGCCTCGACAAGGTCGGTCCGCGTGCCTACTCAATTGCTCACGCCTCTCTTCCGCATAGGTTGAAGAGAGCTTGCGCAAGTCCCCCGACGTGTCCAACATGCTCGCGTACTGCTTCGATGTGTGCCGCACGATGGTCACCAACCGTGCCTTCCGCCTGCAAGTGCTCGAGGTGCTTGTGACTGTCTACTCGTCGCTGCCCGTCCAGGAGCATTCGAACATCTGCCTGTGCCTACAGCTTCTCGACCGCTATGACGACGTAGCGGCCCTCCTCTTGCGGCTCGTAGCACCGACGGCCCCGCTGGACGACGCCCTTGTGGCCTACCAGGTGGCCTTCGACCTCGCGGACAACGAGAACCAGAAGTTCCTTGCGGCCGTGCACAGCGCCCTGCCGGCCGACGACGCCGGCAACGACCGCCTCGCAACGCTCAAGAAGATCCTCCTCGGCGACTTCACGGTGGATCTTCTCCTCGACTTTATGTTCCGGCAATCGGACGCGGACCCGCTCGTGATGAAGCAGATCAAGGTTGCCGTCGAAAACCGCAACTCGGTGCTCCACAATGCGGCGGTCTGCAGCCACGCGCTCATGCACTGCGGTACGACCGTCGACACGTTCCTGCGCGAGAACCTCGACTGGCTTGGGAAGGCGTCCAACTGGGCCAAGTTCACGGCGACGGCCTCCATCGGCGTCATCCACAAGGGCCACGTACGCGAGTCCATGAACCTCCTGGCGCCATACCTGCCTGCGACGCCAGGCGTGCCTTCGCCAACGGCCAACCCATACTCGGAGGGCGGCGCTTTGTACGCCTTGGGCTTGATCCACGCCAACAAGGCGACGCCTGCAACGCTCGAGTACCTTCGCGCGGCGCTCCGCAACTCGGGCACCGACGAAGTGGTGCAGCACGGCGCCTGTCTGGGCCTGGGCCTTGTAGGCATGGCCACCGCCAACGCCGACGTGTACGAAGAGCTTAAAAACATTCTCTTCACGGACAACGCGGTCGCCGGTGAAGGCGCGGGCCTCGCGATCGGCCTTGTGCATTGCGGCGCCGGCGACTCGGCCGCCGGTGGCGACATGATCAAGGAACTCCTGAGCTACGCGCACGATACCAAGCACGAGAAGATCATCCGCGGCGCGGTGCTCGGCATTGCGCTCATGATGTATGGCCGCGAAGAGCACGCGGAAGCCGTCATTGAAACGCTCACGCGCGACAAGGACCCGCTCGTGCGCTACGGTGGTGTGTACACGATCGCTATGGCCTACGTGGGCACGGCCAACAACGCGGCTGTCAAGCGGCTGCTGCACATCGCCGTGTCGGACGTGAGCGACGACGTTCGACGGGCAGCGGTCACTTGCCTGGGCTTTGTGCTGTTCCGGACGCCGGCGCAAGTGCCCAAGCTGGTGTCGCTGCTGGCCGAGAGCTTCAACCCGCACGTTCGCTACGGCGCGTGCATTGCTGTGGGCATCGCCTGCGCCGGCACCTTCAAGAACGAAGCCATCCAGCTGCTCGAGCCGATGCTTGACGACGCCGTCGACTACGTGCGCCAAGGCGCGCTCTTTGCGCTGGCCATGGTTATCATGCAGGAGTCGGAAGGCCGCAGCCCCAAGGTCAAGGAGATCACGGAGAAGATCCGCAAGCTTACATCGGACAAGCATGTGACCACGATGACCAAGATGGGCGCCGTGTTGGCGCAGGGCTTGCTCGACGCCGGCGGGCGCAACGTGGTCATCTCCCTGCAGTCGCACAACGGCTTCACCAAGATGTCGTCGGTCGTGGGCCTCGCGCTCTGGGCGCAGCATTGGTTCTGGTACCCGCTGCACCATGTGATTGAGCTGGCGTTCCAGCCAACGGTGGCCATCGGGCTCAACAAGGATTTGAAGATGCCGTCGGGGTTTGCTCTCACGTGCAACACGAAGCCGTCGCACTTTGCTTACCCGAAGCGCCTCGAGGAGAAGAAGGAAGAGAAGAAGGAGCTGGTGGCGACGGCGATTCTGTCGACGACAGCCAAGGCCAAGGCGCGCTTGGCCAAGCAGGAGGCCAAGGAGGAGGCCAAGGAGGCACCGCAGGACAAGCCCGACGAGGAGATGGCACCCGTCGCTAAGAAGGTGAAGGAGCCCTCTTCGTTTACGCTCAAGAACCCTGCGCGTGTGACACTGTCGCAGGAACAGCATCTCGCCTTCGACTGGAGCCAGCGCTACGTGCCAGTCGTGGCTTCGCGCCGGCCTGCGGGCATCATCGTGCTCAAGGACCGCACGCCCACCGAGGCCGAAGCGGTCGTCGCTGTGCAGGCGCCATCCGCCGGCAACGCCAGCGCCGAAGAGGAGGCCGACGCGCCAGAGCCCTTCGAGTGGGAACCGCCGGCCGCTCCGTAGCTAGGTACGGCCCGAGCGCTGCCCGTCGCTTCTTTTTATATGACGACGTAACACCGACGTGGCTTGCTGTGTGCAGAATCCATGCGCATCGGAGGCAATGGAACATGGAAGGATGCCATTAGCAACGGTGGTTATGGCTGGAGGGAGGCGGCGAAGATCTTTTTGAAGACGCGCGGCAGCTCGGCCGTATCGAGGCACACGTGACCGTGGCCCGGGGGCAGGTGGCGAAGGATGCGCGCGGCCTCGTCCGCAAAGGACGCAACGAAGATGGCGTGGGCGTTGACGCGGCCGTCGGCGGCGAGCGCGCGGCCGAGTACCTTGGGATGGATGCCGTACCGGTCGAGGTTGGCGTCGCTCACGACGAAGACGAAGTACTCGTCGCCATCCTTGGCCGCAACCCGCTGGACGGCTGCCTCGATGGCTGCCACCGTGTGATCGCCGCTACTGCAGTACTGCGAATGCGCCAGCATCTTCTGGAGCACCTGCGCAGGGATGGTCACACGCAGCACGCCGCGAACGAGGCGCAGTACCTGGAGCCGCTGCTTCCGGTCGGCGGGAGGAGCGTCGAACGGCACGAACGGGATCGCGGGCGCATCGCCGCTGTGGCCCATGATCGCGTACTCAACCTTGGTCTCGAAGCCTGCAAAGGCCTCCATGACCATCATCGTCGTCTCGAGCATGCGTTCGAGGCGGCCGTGTGTCGGGTCAAGGATCCACAAGCTGCAGATGCCGCCAAGGAATGCATGTCATTGGAATGGAAAAGGATATGTCTTGGCCGTTGAAGCGGTACATGCTGCCGGACACGTCGACCACAAAGAGCATTCGCTTCTTGAGCGGCGCCGTCTGCAAGCCCGGCGCGGCGTCGACGCCTCGCCGCTTGAAGACGTTGCGGTCGCCCGCGATGCCGTCGACGAGCTTGGCGTCATCCCACTCGCCGCTCGCCTGATGCCTGAGCCACCCGCGCTCCTTCTCCCGCGCCTCGAGGTTGTCCAGCACACTGCGCAACTGCGCCGTCTCCTGCTCGATGCGCCCAAAGTACTAGCGCCACCATGAGCTCACGTCTTTGCCACCACTACCTTCTGGTAGGCTTGCCACTCGCCGCCCGTCATGTCGATAGCCTTGAGCTTGTCTGCGAGCGCGGCGTCGGCCATGGCCTTGGCTTTGCGGCGGGCGTCGTCCGTGACTTCGTCCTTCTTTGCTTGAGACACCTGGTGCACTTTGTGGCCCTTATCCAGGCGATACGGCCCGCCCCTGCCACCGAGGCCTGCAGTGTCCGAGCCACCGGTGCCGCCTGCCCACGTATTGCCGCCAACCTACGCCGCCAACGGTGAGCCGCCGGCGCCGACGCCGACGTACGTGGGGCTGATTATCCGGGTCGTCCTTGCCCACCTTAGGCGTGTCGAGTCCGGTTTTGGGCGTCGACTCCCCGCCTGGCATCTGCAACGCCAGAGGAGTCGCCGTACCAGCGAGGGCGTCGTGGGCAAACATCAGTTTCCAGCTCGCAAGGTCGTGCGCGAGTGCATCGGTGTCAAGCTGCCACCGACAGAGCTGGCCTCCTGCCTGCAGCGTGAGCGCGTCGCCGTTGGCGAGGGAGCCGATGGCCACGACGTCGTCGGCGGCCGGCAGTGCAACCTCAGCGACAGTCTCGGCGGCAACGTCCACGACGCTCAGAGCCGTGGGGACACCCGCGAGCAGCCGCGGCGACTGAAAATGGGCCGCAGAGAGGCGGTCTACGGCCGTCGACCGGGGCACGCTCCACACGTCGAAGCTGTCAGTGGCCGTCGGTGCGAGCAGTTGCACATACGCCTCAGGGTGGGTAAGGTGGCGCACCGGCGTTGCCATCGTCGCCGTCGGTGCCACGGACCGCGCGTAGGTGGCAGCGGTGTCGGCGGTGGTAAAGCGGCTCTGCATTGGCTGGCGCGGATCGGACGTGTCTACGACGTACACACCGGCATCGTTAGCGTAATGCAGGCGGAAAGTGCCATCGCCGGTCATGGCAGCCGAGACTACCGGTGCCGACGTCTGTACTGTCCAGCACTTCGCCTCACGGACGTCTATGATGTGGAAATTCGGGTGCAGGGCCTGGTACAGCAGCACACGGTTGGCGGCAGCATCGACCACGGCCATTGGCTCGGCGCGATCTATCCGCCGGTGTCAAGAACGCCCCGCGTCGGTGGCCAACCCGCCGTCCAGTTAAATACACTGCGTGCCTTCTTCTTCGGGCTCAACGATGGTAGCGCGTACGCCTGCAGCACTTGGTGCGTCTCCGAGAGATGCAAAAGCAGCTCTAGAGCATGCAACGCATAAGTGCCGCCTGTCTGCGACGACCGCACCAGCACTGGGAACATGCAACAGGAGGTCGTCGCCAAAGGCGTGGAGCGTTGGAGTCGTGTGCATCGAGTACCCGTACGAGTCCTCCAGCTCCGTGAAGAGGTGCTTTCTACGGGCAAATGAGTCATCAGCCACCAACACGCGCCACCGGTCGCCGTCTAGGCCTATGAACGAGTGAAGGCCGAGGGGCTGTGCAGTGACCACTAGTAGCGCCCATCAGCGCCACCGACGGCCGCAGGAGTACCGTGGACGGCTCCGGAGGGCAGCACCGCCATCGAAGTGGCCACTTGGCGCTTGGCGAGCGGCACCGCCCAGGAAGCTACAAGCTCCGAGAACGACTCGAGGCGGTGGTGCTGGACGCCAAATGTGCGCGTCGTCGGCGGCTCCAGGTACAAGCGGCGTGGTTTGAGCGGCGCCGACGCCACGGGAAGCGGCGTCTCCGATTCTAATGGCGTCCACACGTCGCTGCGGATGCGAGGCGGCAATGGCACTGTCTCGGCGACGTCAATGGACAGACGGCGCGGGCGATCGGCTGCCGCCAACGGAATGCCATGACTAGAAAAAACGACTGTATTACACCGTTCACAACCCATGGCTACGACGCGCAGGTGACGTCGAGCCAACCGCGATCAACGTACCGGTGGAAGACGTCCGCGAGAAGTTGGCGCAGTGGCGCGTCGTAGGCGTCAAAGGCCAAGACGTTCTCGAGCGTCGCCGTGACGCCGTCGTCGGGAAACATCTCGAGGTGCTTGGCCACGGCCACGGCCTCGCGAGTAGAGTACGGGTACGAGATGGCGCCGTCCTCCACGAGTTGGCGCAGCTCCGCAAAAGCCCCGCACAACCGGCGGAGCACCGGCGTCGGCACCGACGGCGCATACGCCTGCAGCAGCGCAAGTTCCGAGGCGGCGTCAGGGTTGTCGATGGAGCTAGCATCGGTAAGTCACCCAAGCACACCACCGACGACCGTACTGGCTCGCAAAGATGTCACCGATCTCGGAAAAGAGGTTGTTGCCGAGGAAAGGGTAGCCCGGTCGATTGGCGAGCACCCACATGCGGAAGGCAGGGTGCACAAGAATGGTCTTGGTCGGGTCCGCGTCGGCAACTGCGACCTTGGCGGGGTCGAGAATGCGCCGGCCGTCACCCTACGCCAACTTGATCGCCGTCGCCAGATGCTTCGTAGTACCAGCAGCATTTCACCATCTTCGATGAGCCCCTTGAGCACGCACACGACCTCCAGTGGTGCCTTGTCGGCCTCGTCGACGACGAGCGTGCGGCCTTCCTTGACGGCCCGCACCAGCGGCGAGTCCTCCCAGCGGATGCGACCGCCCTCGAGTGTCGGCACGAGTGTCAGCGTTTGCACTGTCGTCTATGCACTCTGCGGTGACGGCCTCCTCATTGATTGCTAACGACGCACGTCGCGGTGGAGCTGGATGTACTCGCGCTCCTGCTGCATGAGCTGCAGGAGTCGGTCGACGACCTTGTTCTTCCCGACGCCTTGGTTACCAATCAAGAGCAAATGGCGCTGTCCCGCGACGATGTCCTAGCGCCGCAAGCCATCATGCGCCGCCACCGCGCGTCGCTACCTGAAGCACCTGCTGCATCACGCGCGTGTGCTTGGGGATGTCGTAGTACAGCGGCTGGGGTACGAGCTCGGGACGTGCAGGCGGCCGGGTGATAGGATATGTGACGTTGCCGATCGTGAGACTATCGGGCGCGGCGACAATGGCCACGGCGGTATCGATGTCTACCGCCGACGACGCGGTATTGGCAGGCGGAGACGAGTGGACCGCTCCAAGCGCCCGACGGATAGCGGCAGCCTGGGCCGGGCCCACGAACTGCGTCATCATCGTGTCATGCACGACTGGCGCTAGGTCGGCAAGTGCCTGGTCGGGGAAGGCGTCGAGTCGGCGAGCGACGCGCAGGAGTTGACGCAAGGACAGCGACAGCTCCGGCGTCGCCTGCACCTGAGCCCAAAATGCCACGAGCACCCTGCGCTAGCGTGAGTAACGGACTCGCGGTAGGCAACGTACGAGACTACGGCCGACGGCAGCGACGGGTTAAGATCCGTTAGCAGCGTCGTAAGCTCCGCTGCGGCCAGCGACGGCGCCTCGTGAAACGCCAACATCGCCACGCTCTCGGACGAGAGCCACGTGGGGCCCTTGGCGCCCCCAGCCTCACCGAGGCACACGACGCGGAAGGCTGCGTGGATCGGCACCGCGCCGACACCAGTCGCCTTGTGCGCGGCGATAAACTTGGCGCCGTCCGCAAGGTCGATCTCGCGGTCCTGCAGGAGCCGCTGCAGCGTAGCGAGTGTGTCGCCGTGCAAGCGGTGGACGCCATCGAGGATGGCTATGTGGCCGTGCCGCGCCGCGTGCATCTACTGTGGCATGAGGCATCCGCGTCTGCGGGGAGGGGGCACCAAAGGGCTGTCTTCCCAGTACGTGTTGCCATCGGCGTCCGTGGCCCGACGCTGGAACAGATCCCGCGACGTCATGTCTTTGAAAAGCGTGCAGAGCTCTGTGGGATAGCCGAGGCGATGCGCAAACTGCCGCGCGAGTCCTGACTTGCCGCTGCCTTTGGGGCCCAGCAAGCACAGATCCTTACCGAGCGCATGGTCCTACACACCTTGAGGCAGAGCCACTGGCGAGAGCCACCTGAAGCATGCGCGCCACAGTAGCCGCGTACGACGGCGTCTCGAGGTATCCGGTCAGCGGGGCCATATTCGGCCCAAGCACGCCGCAAGCCACGGGCACAGGTGCGTCGGAACCGATGCTGAGCGTCGCTGTGAACGGCGCTGTGGCCGTGAGGGTGTACGTTGTGGGACCAGCGACGTTCGATGGCAAGCAGGCAGTAACGACGCGCTCCAACGTGTCGCGGTGCTCGGGCCAGAGGCCGACTGGAAAGACACGGAGCAGCACGCTGGCTGCATCTGTGGCGCTGGGAAACGCTGTGGCGACGGCAAGGACGTGCTCGAGGACACCGGGGGACAGGTGCGGTGGGCGGGTGCCACGTCCACCCGTTGTCGTGTTCTCGACAACGTGGAGCGCCTCGGCAAGCCCCACGAGTTGCTCAGCGGTGGCGACGGAGGCTCCGGGGATGGCCGCCAAGAGCGTCTCGAGCAGCGCCCCGGGGGCGGGCGGCGCCACTCGCCGCGCCTGGAAGCGCGACCGCAGCGGCGGGTCGAGCGAACGGCCGGGAAACGGTGGCACCGGCAGTCCGAGTGCGAGCACGCGGAAGCGCGGGTGCACGCGGACGAGGTTCTGGGCGGCGAGGGCGTCGGCAGAGTGGCCAGCTGCCAGCAGCGCATCGAAGCTCTCAGCCTTCATGAGGAAGCGGCCGTCCTCCAGCGCCATCTCTCTGCGGCTGGTGAGTCAGGCAGACAACGGCCTGCACGCGTACCGGTTCTCAAGCAAGTTGTTTAGCGTCGGTAGCACGTTGCGTTCGGCCTTTTCCAAGCCTGGAGACAGGGCGCTGAGGTAGACACGGGTGAACAATGAGCATACCGTCCAGAATAAGAAGGCGACCATGGATCGCGGCACGCACGGGTGCTTGGTCTGTGAAGACGGCGGCCCCGCACGCAATTTCACGGCGCTACGGCAAGGGCACCATGGGTCGGTGGAAAGCGAAAAGGCTCGTACCTGCTTCAAGTCGGACTCGGTCGTATCCTGCGATATGGCCACGTACTCAACCTCGCGATGCAGCAATTCGGCGAACTGCAGCGCGAGATGCCGACGTGCAGGGCCGGGAGGCCTACGATGGATGAGGATAATCGCAGAGCGCAGGCAACGACGAACCCAATGAGGAACATGTCTTGCTCAAGAAGGTCCTTCTGCAGCATCCAGCGCAAGTGCCCAAGCGATTCCTGGCGCCGAAATATGGGGTCCATCACAAGATTCGGCAGTACCTGCGACAACTGAGATGGCACGAACCCCGTCGGCACCAAATGCGGCTCCTATGACCCTCGTGAGATGGCTACGGCAACAGCCGCATACGCTGGCAATAGCCTTGGGCACCGAAATGCCTCCGATGCTAACGGTACTTAGCGCCGCCTTCTGCAGCTGGACGACCCGCCAGTGGCTCGGACGGCATACTCGTTGGCGCAGCATGTCAAATATCCACTGGTCAGTTGACATCAGGCGAGGAGCGGCTATTCACACACCACCTTAGTATGACGCACCTGCGTCATACTAAGGTGTTGTCATATGAAGCCGGTCAAAACAAAAGGAATATCTTCAAGAATTGGACGCTTTCGAGTTTATCCGCAGGTCGTACCAAAAACTAAGCTGGGAATCTGTTTGTCAATCTCTTGTTTCACAAAACGTCCTCCTTTTTGAGTAATAAATGATTAAAGTTTAGATAGGGCTAGGTGGTTATCTGTCCGTTGAGCCAACAATAGATTCGAACCTTGAAATATTAAAACTATCAAGTGTCAAAAATATTAGGTTATAGCGTATATTAGTCAGACTTGAGTCGCTTTGCCATCTTTTTTGTTTCTCAAGCTGGCGACGGCGCTCGTTCTGCGTTGCTTTGACAGCACTTTCTAACCCTTCCGTCGGGGGTGGACAATGTGTCGCGATAGGCTTCGGGAACGAATTCGCGTACTTTGTTGTAAAGATCGTTTTGTTTTAAAATGTTTAATCCCTTCATTTGCATGGGCTGTGTCAGGACGATCGATGACGTGTCCGTTTTATTACTTACGTTGTGCCACTCAATTATATCGAATGGCCCGCTGCGGCATCCAATCTGCCCCGTCTTGCAGCGTCAAAATCAAATAATTGGTACTTTTTAATGCCAACTAACTTCGCATATCGCCCCTCCAAAGCCGACCAGTCTCCAAAACACTCAATCGAAATTAATTCACCTCTCAAATTCGAAATTGAGTTCATACTTGCGGCCACTTCGTTCGCGCTAAAATATTTTTGATGAACGTACACATTTTAAATGTGCCAAACCCGCGGTCACACGAATTTCTCGTGTGCCCCTTTATTTGAAATTTGAGATGAACTGTTTTGAATCGACCACTATCGATCAACCAAAGCGAAAAGAATAGCATGGGGCTGTTTTTATTTTGTCCGCTGCAGTTATCAACGTATAAAGTGATTGTACGCTTGCCAGGTGAAACATTGTCGTTTACTACCTCCGTCCCAGAACGATTTGCACTTTTGCGAATTTCGCTTGGATTATGGACAATTTATGGACATTCGCACTTCTGATTTGAGCATTCGAAAGGTTTTTGGCCAATAAATGCAGTGCATGCGCTCAATTCGCTCGAAAAAGTAGCATTTGCACGTCAGAAAAACCTATCTGTTAGCCAATCCACGTTCAAAACGCAAATCAGAACCCAATCATTTTTACGTGAAACAATTCTAGCCAATAGTTACCATATGTTCAATGCGATGACCATTCTCTTAGCAATTTCCAATGGCAAAGAAGGGCAAGAACCTGTCAGACAACGACAAGGTTCACATCTGCTCGAGGCTTCTGGCACGCTCCATTGACGGAAGGCTCCCGCACGGTGCTCTCGCACAGGTGGCAGCAGACTTCGGCCGCCTGCTGAAGACAGTGTTCAAGCTCTGGTGCGCCTACAAGCAAGGGCTCAGCGACGGCAACCCACGCGAGGCCATTAAAAGCAAAATCAAGAGCAAGTCGGGTCGCAAGGACATGCCCGTTACGGAGCTCCACGCCAAGGTTGGCCATGCAAGTTTGTCCTCGACTATATCGAACCATGTGCTGCGTACCAGAGCAAGTCCCTCCTACACCAAGTTCATGTATATGAAAAATGGTTTTATCTTACTAAGATTAACCATCGAATTTACCTTGTTCCTGGGGAGGTGGGCCTACTCGTCAGGTACAAAGCAAGAGATTCATTCCAAAGGTTATGTTTCTCGCTGCGGTGGCTGAGCCCCGCAAAAATGAAAAGACAGGGGATTTTTTATGGAAAGATTGGTATTTGGCCGATGTGAATACGGTGTCTGCGGCCCGTAGTAGCAAGGGCCGCCCTAAAGAAACCCCTGTGACCAACCTGTCTCGATGACACGTGAAATCTATCGGGATTTGATGGTGCGCAAGGTTATTCCTGCTATAAAGGCTGTTTGGCCCGGGAAACCGAGTAGACCCATTTGGATTCAGCAGGGCAATGCGAAACCGCATGTGCTACAGTGCGCACAATAAACTTAGAGACAAAAGT
>JNBR01002231.1:0-15319 GCA_002081595.1 Achlya hypogyna
CCCCGCCCGCTAGCCACACGCGACTCCCCGCAGGCCACGAGAGCTCCACTTCCTTTTAAGTTATATCTCAATAGACTCAGTTCAACAACAGTTTAAAGAAAACTGTTTTGTCGTAAGCACGTGAGTGCGTAATACTGCAGTTAAATCAGTGTGGCAAATTAAAACACGAAAAATGAGCATGATACACATCGTCCACGACTGCGTGGAGGTGGCGCGAAACCGCATGAGCTCACATCAAGCCATACGACTCGAAAGTGCTCGTCGACAGCTTCAACGGTACCTTCCACAGCTCATGGGGCAACTTGGCCATTGTCTGCGCTGCGTGGACACCGGCGAAGATTACACCGGTTATATTGAAGTCAATGTTAGCCTCCGGCCATGATTTGAATAGCGTGTCTGGAGGCATGGACATCACGGGCTCATCCTTTGTGGAGCTCATCTCGTCATGCTCAACGGGAGCAACGGGGGCGCGGTCCTCGTCTGTGTTGAAGGCTTCCGCGTGGTAGACGTCACCGGTGCGGTCGTCAAGGTCTCTGCAGAGCTATTTCATCGCTGTGTTGCTCCCGTCGTTCACAGAGACATCATCGCGCCTTGGATGTGAAAGAGCGTATGTAATATCCTGTTGGGCCCTTGGCCAAAAATAGCTTGGCAGGTTGACGGCGCGCTGGCGAAGCCACAGTCTAGCTGGCATGCGCCGGTGCAACGTTAGCGTTGGGCGTTGCTATCGCCGCGGCCGACATGCCGAACTCCTTCTGAAGCTTGACCTTGCGATCGCATGAATACTGGAGGTCTCCAACTAGTTACTTTTCTTACAGTGCGGCTGGCATGGGACAAAGTCAATGACAAGCAGCGCGAGTCGCTGCAGCTCCGGCGAGTCCTGAAACATTCGCTAGTGAGTGCGAGTAGTTGCAGCGCAATACAGTACAGACGGTTGCATAATGTAGTAAGACGCCTCGCGGAGTAAGCAGTCAGTGGTCTGTTCCTTTAGCGCCGTTGTGTGAATGATGAGATGGATGCTGCCGAGGGTCTCGACAAACCCCTTGCAGACTCCATGGCATGCTCGCGGCTGCAATGCAGTTGGTTTCACCACCGTGTTTGGCTTCCCCAGGTATACCATCTGTTGGATATTGAGCCTTTCCTGGGTTTTTTCAAGACCTAAAACAGACTTTCCATTGTTCATACTTCGGAGGTATGAACCAATTTCGTTTTTGTCGTCAATAAAATGGTATTGAATAGCCAGTTGCTTTGGAACAACAACTCGGTACTCGCGATCACAACGATGCCACGCAGACGAAAAAATTGGTTGAAGAAATTCACTGGAGCAGTCAATATTTAAATCATGATGTATAAAACTGAAATACAATAATAGCATCATTCATTCCTTACTAGTAAAGGAAAATGGCAACTGTTTAATTCACTGGCCCTTCATAAATTATTTCAGGAATCATAAAATCATAAATTATTCCAGCAAAAATGAAACAAAAAACACAATCACACGCAAAAAACGCCAGAAAATACTCCGGCGAGCTTGAGATAAAATCCTGTATCTGACTTTGGCGTCTCGACACAACTAATACTCTGCCCGTACGTCCCTACGCAATATGGGAGAAAGAGGAAGGATCAATAGATCTCACAAAACAAAATTCCAAGTACAAAACACCATGAGCACCGCTGTCGTTGCCGGCCCTTTTGCGAACATTCCGTCCCCTGATGGTCACTGGGCCCAAACTGATGTGGACACTACCTTCGATGGCTTCAGCTTTGATGCGGACAACGTAACAGTGGACGACTTTGGAGCTAAAGCCGTGATGCTCAGCGCGTTGGTTTGGCTGCGGGCTATGTTTGACGACGCATTTTTCTCGCCTAACGAGAAGTCGCTCTAGAACCTCCAGCTCACCTTTAAAGTATTTCACAATAATTGAATAATGTCATGAAGTTCGTTCCATTGGTGTCGCGTATACATTGTTACGGGTAAGCGATTCTGCATCGAGATTATCGATGCGTCTGCTGCAACCAATTTCAACCCATTGCGCATCACTTACCAAAGCTGCCTCCGCAATGAAATTAAGGTTTTTAATGAGCTTAAAGGCGATCTGCTGTGGTAAGTGTTTTATGCATGGAATTCGCCGACTTTCGTGGTTTCTTGCATGTTCCATGGCTCTTTGTGAACAAAATGAAGCACGTCGAACTCGTTTTGTCAAGATTTCTAATCACGTGCGCTGCACGCCACCGAGACGTATGTGTCGGTGATGTCACCAAACGTCTCCAGAATGCGTGCATCCAACCACGTCTAGGACTGCAAGTTTCGCAAAATGTGCATCACAAAGTAGTTTCATTTCTGGAGGCTCTATGTGCCATTGTTGTTGAGTCAACAGGGTCGTTTGCCGAGCACTCCTCGTGAGAAAACAGCACACAGACGAGCACAAGTTTCTCAACCTGACATTGGCGCCGTTCATTTTTAAAGATGCCCTCGACCAAACACACCCCATCGCTTCCACCCCACGAGCCGATCAAGTACAAGTATGACGACGACGCCGTCTTGCTTGACATCGACACGTTCTTTAAAGAAACAAAGTTCGACGTTCCGCTGAACGTCAGTGCTGCTTCGCTATTGCTCGTCGGCCTGGAGTACGTAACCAGCTTCTGCACAGGAAGCCTACCCCCCACGCCCCCTGAATCCTATTAAGACCACGCAGGCTGCTCACTGCGCAAAGCGAAATTTATTTGTGTAAACCGTGTACTAATACGTAAATTGACGATAAAGTGCGTCGAAAGTTGTAGTATTAGAAGCAGATGGAGGGAAACCTTACTATACGGAACAACACCAGCAGCACACGCTTCAGCCGTGCGACCCGCACACGCCCGCACACGCCCGCACACGTCGGCTACAAGATCCACACCGCCGAGGCGCCGCCCAGCCGCCTCTCTATGTTTGGCCGCCACAGTGTCGCGTTGTTTAAAAAGCGCTTCCGTGCCGTTCGCCGCGACAAAAAGATCGTCCTCTTTGGCGCAGTGCTCCCCGTCAACTTTCTTATCCTCGGTATGTACATCCTCAAGTTCAGCTCGCTCGCCAAAGACCATGCGCCGATGGCCATAATCAATAATATTTTTCGTCTCTTAACCTCAACGTCCAAGGAAAAATTTCCGGGACTAGCAGCAGCAATGTTCTCGGTAGCTACCTCCATGCTGACTACTAACCAGATCGACGCATAAATTAGTGGATGGCGAGACGCATGGTACGCAAGGTGAAGAAATATTTATTTTAGTTTATCTACGCAGCCTGCTCAATCCGGACTAATTCGCAGCTCTGCAACTTCTAATAAGGTTAAGAAACGCTGGACGGCTGCCGAGTGCACCGGCCCATAACCTTTTGGACCTCCCGATACATTCAAACAAGAATCTAACTCCAATAACTTCAACCTTGTTTTCTTATTTTGGTGGCATCCCACTTCGTTGCGGGGCCAATTAGGGTAACATGCACGGGTTAAATCCAGACGCCACTCGCCTCCGTTTCGTCGTCTTCGGCATGCGAGTGGAGGCTGGACGACTTCTTGAGCTCGAGGTCTTCGTCCAAGGACAGATACGCGAGCGGCAGCTGCTCGGTCTTGTCCTCCGTGAGATGCATCTGTTCTTCGTGTGGCAGGTCCAGGTCGTAGATGTGGCTAATGGAGCGTCGACAACGAGTCATCATAAAGCGAGTACCTCGTCATCTTGGACTTGGAATAGAGACTCCGTCGCTTTTCGATGAGTTTATACGCAGTTTTCAGCGCTCCTTCGAGCTAGTCGTCTCATGAGAACAGCAAATTGGCACCACCGCACGCACCGTCAAGAGCCAATTAGTCTTCTCTTCCATGCTATCGCAACATAAATACACGGTCCGGCTCTTGTTGAGCGTGACCGAGAGGGCGTATTTTCGCCCTACAACGGAGCGTTTGATTGGTGTCATTGACGGATTCGTGACCGCACCATCGTACAGGGACACGTTGCGCACCTATAAAACGGCGTCAACAGAGCGTCAAAAACAAGGCACATACCATGCCACTCACGTAAAGCTGCTCCTGAGTCTCGTCCTGGTAGCAGTTGAGGGTGTCTTGTTCGACCTTGCAATAGTAGCGACTCCACGTGTCTGGGTGCGCGGTGTCGGCCTCAGGGACAGCGTCAACTGTCTGGTTCGACTAGCAAATGTCGAATTAGCACAAGGGTACGACAGTGCATTGGCACACACCGACTGTTCGTAATGGACATGCAAGTAGCCCATTTTAATAGGGTTCGGGTGATACGTGATGTCATCTTCGTCGTACTCAAGCTCGCCTGATTCGGGATCGCCGGAAGAATCCTGTCATTTGGTCAGTCCATGGAAGTGAAGTCTGTGGCATACCGTTGGCGAAATTAGCGCTGTTAACTCGAGCGACACAGGGTCTGGATTGACGGCGCGTGTGAGAACTGCAAACCAGGCATTGTACGCCACGTTCGTATCGCAAATGAGCTTTTCTTCCTTGCCCGATGCGCAGTGCAGCGAAAGACCATTAGGCTCGCCGTGGAGAGGGTGCACTGAAAGCACCTATAAGCATGAAATAAATTGCCGAGTCCTCGCTTGATGCATGGCATACTTCGAGTGTGCCACGCGGCTGCTTGAGGTCTTCGCTGTCGTAATACGCCAGTACACGCGTGTTGGCGGTAAGTACGAAGAAGCTACGGCGCTTTAGGTCCCGCCGACGGCAGGGTCTTACCGTCGACTCCACGTCTTGAAGTGCAGCTTCTGCTTCTTCATCCAGCCGCTCAGGACAATCTAGCGCATGGCTAAGGCATCGAGCCGAGGCCTACAATCGTACCCGCTGGGCCGGGTCCGGGTTGGTCGATGTCTTGCGAAGCAGGGGCATGGCGGTCGTCGGGCCGGCCGCTGGCGTCGGGGGAGTCAAATGTGAGAGTCAAGTGGTTAGTCTATACACTGTAACAACCATCTCTATCCGGTTGTATCACGCTTCGCTCTTTTTTAATATTCCTTTCTACCTCCGTTTTAGTATGTGGAATAAAGTTTTGTATTTAAATATGCCGGGTGTTCGTGCCGGATAACTTTCAGATGGCCAGACGAAGCAGTTCGGCCACCGTCTTTTATTTAAAATCACGCGCATCAACTTGCTTCAAGTATAGAAAAAAAATTCTATATTAAAAATGACTACCAGGTGGCTTGACATGCGTTCATTTGAAATTTGCATTCGAGCATACAATTTGCAAGTTTGTTTTAAAACGAATGAAAAAATACTTCAACGAGCGCGCTGGTAATCCCGAGGCTTCCATCGCCGAAAGCGAGCACCACAAAGCATACAAACATCAAAAGAAGGTTGCCGTGGATCATCGTCTTTTATCGGATTATGGTCGACGGGCCAAGTTGCCGTTGCCGAAGAACTACTTTTAAAGTCATTTCGTTTAGCGATGTGAGCAACACGTTCGTTTATGTTGCACAAGGTGCCAACCCGATCGTTGCGGCAACCGCGGCCTTGGCAGGGACACTTGGTGTCAGTGGCTTCGTTGAATTGGGAAGCAGATGGAGGGTACGACCGTCGGCGTCGCTTCTATGCCTCAACTTTTCGTACCGTGTCCTGTTAGACCTTGATACTGCTAACCTCGTGGCCACGGCCAATGATCAAAGCTTTATGCACTGGAGTCGCCACCTCCGCCTAATGTGCATTCACTGGCCAACCCATGCCTTGCTTGTTCCAGGGTATGGCCGCTTCTATATTTATTGCACGGCCTGAGCCTTGCGTACATGAGACGAAAGAAGTTGCACATGATGGCCGCTGGTCATTTGCAATGGCATCACCATCAACGACGCCATTACGTTGGCGTTGTTGAGTTCCAAGCCCTACCCCGCTATGCAGCCAGGTTTCTCAAGACAGTTCGAAAATCGACTTGATATTACGGTGTTCCATTCTTGAGGACTGGGCATCGGGCTCTGAGCCTGACGAACGTTGTACTGGAATCAATCGAATGTCTAACGGTGCAAATTCACGGAAGGGGGAAGCAGTGGACACGGATCATTGTCAACGTCGGTCCCTTGAGCGCTGGTGGCTGAACCACATGAGAATGACCCTTGGCGAGCTGGTTGCGATCGTGAACTGTCTTGGGATTGAACAATTCATAGCACGAGGTTGATGTACCATTGATGACTACTCGCAACCAGGCAGAAGGCAACTTGCATGCTATCTGGACGAGGCTATTGTCGGACCAGCAAGATATGTATACTTCCAGCCTCGAATTGAAAGAAATGTCCCCTCGACAGGTTACTCTCGCATGTTTTATGTAGTACTAGTACGGTACACGTATGAACCTCATTTGTCCGACTTGGTTTTGCGTTGTCACAAGCTCCATTGCAAGCGACATGACTTATCGGCAATCCTCAAGCATGAGCAATGTTGGACTCTTCCACTACACTGTACACGGTATTTCCACTATGATCTACAGTATTATATACCAGGGTTGGCCGGCTCGCTGGCTGGAAAGTGGAAATCGGCAAATTTGGCAAGTCAAAGAGTGTAACTCTATTTATGGCATCATCATAACACTAGTTTCGGCAAGTAGTTAAATGTACTCTAGCCTTGGTACGATCCTTGCCTCCATAATAACTTGATGTCTAAGTGCGTGACGTCCCAAGCCCTTTGCGTTGCTGATCTTAGGATGTTGGCAATGATAAACTGCGCTTCTGTGTTGACAGGGCCAAGTTAGTTGGTGTCTTAAGTCTTTGAGCGGGTCAAGCTCAAAAAGCCGCGCTCCCCATGCACCGACTACACCGACTCTGCAGTGAGCACTCACGAAAGCGCTGAGAGGCTGGAGACAGTGGTCGTGTTGATGTTGCGGTAGTGCTCGTACAAACTTTTTAGAAAAGCACACTTCGATGTACGCGGCAAAGCTGCTTGAGGAAGCAGTCGAGATATTCGCATCAAATCGTGCATCTCGGCGTCACGAAGAAACCTGCAGCTTGAGCACGAAGTTGATTTTGATATATTGACGAGATTCGGATTGTTTTGCGTCGCGGGACGCGAAATTCGGGATTCGTCGTGGGCTTGATAAACTGTTTGCACGCACTGCGACGGACGCTGGTGCCTCGGGCGTGTGGACGCTCGCCGCCGAGCTGAGTCGTTCATCGCCATGTTGCAGTGATTGCGCAAAAAATGAGACAGGGATTCATCACTTGATCAGACAATGTGCATACAAAAGGCATGTCTTTAGCAACTTTTTCAACGCGATTTATTTTTTGACCGAGTCCAAAACATTTACCTCGAATGTCTTCCTTTTTGAATGTGTTTTTTTGCCGACTCTCAATTGACACACACTCCTGCCAAAAAGCGCAAGGAAGCGTGTTTGGCGTAATTGGCTTCACTTTTGTATGCGCGAAGTTGCGCTTTTTGCCAGAAAAGCGTAATTCAAACATTTAGAGGATTATCATTGGATTTGTATGCTGCATCGCACAATAAAATAAGTGTGGTCCTGCGAAGGAGCAACATTTACAGACTCTTAGGCAATCTTGGTGTGCATGAGTTTCAGGCTGTTGGAGGCCAGTTTAGGGGTTTAGGGGTTAATTGACTCCTAAATAACCCCCTTTTCGCTGGAAATACCCTTACGCTTTTTGCTCACCCCCAAAAAACAGCATTTAGCGTAAAAAACAGCAAATCGGCCATCCCTGTTATATACCTGGAATTTGATCATGTCCAAAATCGAAACCTGGTTCCCTTGGCGAGTTGTTGCGTTGAGCAGCAGCACTGTACCATGACACTGTTAACAACGCGATGCATCTGGCCAGAAAAGCCGACGCACCGAAGAGCAGGGGCGGTGGTGTGTTGCCTTTTTGTGTAGGACGCACCTTAGCGAGGAGTGAGCCACAGTTTGAGCACCCACAGGGACTATATAGATGGAACGCTCAGGGGTAAGCGGATAGGTGCGCAAGGCCGCGCTGACTTTGAAGTACGCTCGCAGCTCAGACCTAATCTTTTACTTTGTGTACGTGATTAAATACTGAGAACTAGAGTAAACCGGACATCGTTGGCTAGTAAACGAACACAAGTGGGAGGGAGGTTCACTCGACTATGAGAAATGGACAGATTTTCGCCCAGACTTTGCTAGCAGCAATGGCTGCGCGACACACTACACCGCATATCTATTTAGTCTTCAACTCTAGGAACAGCGGATAAATATGTATCGTGAGCATTAAATTCAATGACCAATAGACGTTGATTTCGTCTGATTGAATGAAGTTCGTACACGAAGGAAAAATGTTTGAACGTGCACTAAGGGCAGAAACTTGGAAATATAGATTAGTCGCGTGTATATTTCGCTACCTCAAATACTAGTAGTTTACGGTCTTGATATCGGGTTCAATAGCCAGTATATGTTTAACTCCTCGTTATTGTGCCTCATGTAAAATGACTGCTCCAATTTCGTCATAATAATGTGTTGAAACTTTTACCAATTTGTTTATTCAATTCGACAAAATAGAGGATGGTGTATATATATCGACCACTGAAGTACCTTGCGGCCCCAAGACAACCTACAAGCACCATACCCAATGCTCTAAATGTCCAGCGAACCACACGCAATCACTCAAATGTCATATAAATAGCATCCACGCTCAATAGTCATCCATTTTACGCTAGAACGAAATCTACACCCGCGACAACGAAAGGTAGGGACTAAACTCCGACGTGGAACTAGAATGTTCCCTACTATTGAAGGAACCTGCCCAACGATCAAATGAGCATATATGGGAGAGGCATGGGGTGCGCTGATGTAGCGACTGTGGGTTCTATTTTGAAATATTCGCAAAATCGGTGCACTGAACTCACGAGAGCTTCCACCTACCCGCCGTATCCACTCACTCCATCATACTGTATGTGTCCAAGAATTCAATTTCAGTATCAAGTTACGCATTCTACCGTACCGGCAATCCTTCCAACTCGTTTCAAAAACCTCGCTATAAAAAAACAGAAGAGTATCGTGATGTCACGATTAGTCCAAGGTAGTGCTCTAGTCATCCGAGTACGTCTACAAATGTGATGACCATTGTCCCAGATCTCCCTCTGATTGCACTTTTCTTAACAAGGCGCACTCTTACCTACCCATTCCGTCCAGTCAACGAGTTCGACAAGCTACTCAATTGTCATTTTCATTTTCAACTCCAATGCGCGCTGTGCTCTACAACTTTTTTTCGTCAAAGGGACGGCGCTTCAACTCGGAAACCAAAAAGCCCATCGTCGGCGCTACCGATAGCGTCGTCGTCCAGGTGATGGCAGCTTCCATCAACCCCCTCGGTGCGTCGCCCCTCCCACATAATATGGTCATCACAAACACATCTATAGACTACAAGCTTCCAGCGCTGTTGCTTCACGGCCAGGGCGTCGGAGGCGACTTTGCCGGCGTCGTCACAGCCGTGAGCTCCGATGTCACGACGGTTGCCGTTGGCGACCGTGTCTTTGGAAAGGCGACCGGCTCGCTCGCCGACCATGCGCTCTGTAAGGCGTCGCAAATTGCGCTGCTCCCCGCTTCGTTTTCGTTTGTCGAGGGCGCGGCGCTACCGACGACGTACGTGACGGGCTACCAAGTGCTTGCCAAGCACGGCTTCCAGAAGGGCCAATCACTCCTAATTCTTGGTGCCAGCGGCGGCTGCGGCACTGCCGCGATTCAAATTGCCAAGGGCTTTGGAGCCCGCGAGATCGTCGGTGTCTGCTCCAAGGCGAACGAAGAGCTAGTTCTGTCTCTTGGCGCCGACAAGATTATCGACTACAAGACGCAGTCCATTACGGACCTGGGCAACCTCGGGCACTTCGACATGGTCTACGACGCTGCATCGGGCAGCGGGGGCGGGGAGGACTACTTGACCGACTCGCTCAAGGTGCTCAATGAAAAAGGCACTTACGTCGCAATCAACGGCACTCGCTGCATGTGGATTCGCCACACGTTGGGCATCGCGCAGTCAAGGAGCAACGTGCACTTGCTGCGCGCGGACAAAAATTCAAATGATTTCAAGGCCGTCGCAGATCTGCTCGTCGCACAGGAGGCCAAACCCATCATCGACAGCACATTCCCGTTCTCCCCCGCGGGGGTAGAGGACGCCTTTGACAGACTCTACTCGCGCCGTGCTAAGGGCAAGGTCGTCGTGGCTATGTCAGACGCGTAGTTCAACTCGTGAGAACTGTACTCATCGTGTTAGCTCACACCGTGCAAGCCATTTTAATACACTGTGGATTCGATTCGCAACATCATCATTTCGTAGCACCCCAACGTGATTTCTTTGTGCAATGTGTCAAAACAATCAAGTCGGCTAGTTGCTCTTACGTGTAGTATTCGTTAGCTATCGTTAGCTATCCGGTTTTATACGTACACACTACTGAATCATGTTTGACTGACGACGCAACGCAAGTACGTCAGACGCAGGGTCAACAACTTTTGGAGTCGTCAACTTTAACGCAAGGCGTCTGCCAACGCTAGCAATTCGGCAACATTCCTGTGCACACACTGTGCATAACGTTTTTGTTCAATACTTGGGCAAATAGGTGGCATAAACTAAAAGTTGTCTGTATCCAGGTGTCAAGGGGCCAAGCACTTCAGCACATTTGCTGCCAGCGCATGTAAAGAAATATTAATAATGTTTGGCTGCCAACGTCAAACTGGATGCGGCCAAAGTCGCATGAAGTGGGTAGACACAAACATGCGAAAATGGCAGCAATGTATCTTGACCGATCTGTATCGAAATTGGCAAACTGTGGACTCTCCTCGTTTGTGCATAACTCAACCTGGCGAGCTCCCCAAATGATAAGACGACACTGCGGACCAAGCATGTCAAGTCCAGAGAAGAATGTGATAACGCATAGAGTATGCACTCGAGAGCCTTGCCGATAGATCTCATTTCGTCGGTTTGTTGGCGACTCATGACGCTGCGATTCCACAACAAGATTTGTTGTGTGTGATTATCCAATCCTATGTGCCCCGGTGCACCGTTCACCAACGTCCGGATACCTTCGTTCGGGAGCTTGAGCGCCCCAAACTTGCATTCGTCCTGCCAGGATGCGATCCATGCTGCTCCACGTGCTGCTTGTCCTGGTAGCTTTCACCGCCCAGGTCCGCGCTGCGTCTAGCTTCGTCTTCGACCTAAACACGCCTCTCGAGGAGGTGCGCTCGCTTATGGCAGCCATGGCCATACTCATAAGGCCCTCTAGGAATGCTTCCTCGAGAACCTTGACGCACGGTCTTCGCAGAACAAACTTCTCTTCCGCTTCGAGATTCTTGAGCCCACAACGTATGGTACGCCGGCGCTACTGGTGACCATTTTAAGGCACCATAGATGCTGTCGACGTCGCCATCCGGTCGCCCACAGGGCGGATCGTCGAAAGCTGGAACAAGACCGCGCGCGCCCACTCGACGCAGACGGTGCGAGAAAGGTAGCCTCGCCTACGATGCACAGCGAAAATGCTCATCGCGCATGGGCAGCGGGCTTTACCACTTTTGCTTTTCCAAGCTGCCGGGGTCGTCGCGGCGCATCACAATTTCATACGCATTTGACTTTTTGTCCGTCGGCAGCCGCGTCCTCACAGTACTCGAATCTGTTCTTTGCTACCATCGTCAGGATCCCATGTAGAGCTACCCTGCATCCGTCACATCAATCGAAAAGGCGGCCCCAGCCAAAAGCACATACACGGAGCTGGTCGCTGAAACAGTTGCCGTACGCCCCTACAACTCTGTCGACGGCATTGTCACTACGTCGCTAGGGCAAACCAACCAAAATGGCCTTTCTCGAGTTCTCGCTGGCTGGCGTCTCCCAAAGCCTTGTCCAAGAAAAGACGCGGTATGAATGCTTCCTTGTAGCCGGAATGGACCACGTCCGTAGTATCATGCTTGTCGTCGCTGTCGAGTACACGTCCAAACTCGCAATGGATTTGACGCTGTCGCACGTCAAGGGCGGCCTCAAGCACCCAATGAGTTGGGATTCCATGGAGCACCATGTCGAATCGTACCAGGTTACCTCGACATCTTCCTCGTCGATTGATGGCCCCGACCAGACGTCGATTGTGCAAGGTGCCCGCGCCGAAACAGGCGGCGACATTGCCTTTGACGTCACGGACCTCGTTAGCGGTACTCGCTTACGTTGCATCATCGGTGGGACCCACTCTCGTTCTAGAAACCTTGCGCAACGGCGGCCAAAGTCTTGCGTTTTCGGTACTTAAAGCACCCTCCAATACGTTTGCATACGCCCTGCTAGGTCCAATGCGACGAAGATGCGACCACGCGCTTAAGTGGCATGGTCGGTGCTCCTGTCAACAACTGGCCCATCATTGCTTACGAAGGTCTTCCCTCCATTTCTATGCGAGTTCTCACGACTTCGCCATAGAGCAAGGCCTCCACGTGATGCTTGAAATTGCCGCTTTCAAGTCGCGGGTCTGGGATCTCAAAGGTACGTTGCAGGACCATCGCCAACGGCTAAGCGCTGCGCAGGGCAACTCAGCACCATTTTGCAAAGTGAGCGCTCGTCGCGCAACGGTACGTCGACGGTGGTTTCTTTGCTTACCTAGTCTCTGGCAGTGGCCGAAAGCGCAAACTCGTCCGTCTTTTCGATGAGCCTCCTCGTCAACGGCGTGTTGATTGCCATGGGCTTGGCTCAAGTGTTTTATGTGCGCAAGCTCCTTGGGTCGGGGTACTAGAGCGACTTGCTGCGCCGCAAACCCTACCCTCGGTCCCCATGCGCCATTGCCAATGCTCTAGATACGAATGGAACTAAACTGCAGTGTATCGATGTTTGCAATCGCACATACGTCTGAAGTCGATGTGGAGGTGGCAACGACGGAGCTGCTAGCCCAAACAGGGTACTGTAGATGTATTGCTGCACCCGATAACAGCTACTCCGAGCGTCCAGTCATCGTAAGTTGTGCAATGTCATCCAGAACACAGCCCTTTCTGATGCGTGGTCCACGACATTCATCGTCCCGGCTAGCGCTCGTCGCCACTCGCCCGAGTCACCTCTCGTCCCAACCCACAGGCCAACTACGCCGTACCAGACGACGTAGGAAGTCCCCAATATTCCAAGTGCCGCTCTGCAATCCATCCAAAACAACATCCAGGACAGAGCGCAGAGCGTACTGTAGATGCCACGGGCAGCAGGGTTTATAAAACATGGACAAACCTAAGACGGACGCTTAAACATGGCTTGGAATGGGTGGTGCATCGATGCGTGCGGCCAGGCACAGGTGGCTGCCGGAAAAGCGGCCGTGGCAGCCTCCAACGACAGAACATCGAACGATGAGGTGTGGAGAAGTAATTGCAGTGCGTCGCAGTTGTAGTTGGTGTACGTGCGCACGATGGCGTCGGCGTTGCTTGGGGTCTCCGGTGATTTTTCGCATCGGATTCTGCACTTCCATCTGGTCATATCACACGCCTGAGTTGCCGGACGGATAATGCCGAATTAAAGCCTCGAAAATCGCCTATTTAAAGTAAATTCAGGACTGAAAGACCTATTTATACCTACCGGAAAACTGGGTTGTTATGTGGTATGCCATAAAATTGCATATATCTATATTCTGAGAATATATAAAGAAATATGGACATAATAGGAGTAGCTATAAATATGCATAATAAGACTGAAATGGATGGTAAAGCTATGGATAGGAATTTGTTTTGGAGGCAGAATCTTATTGGAATGTATCCATCTCGTGCGCATGTGCGACTCGAGCGATCACATCTTGGCTTGCCCGACGACAAGACATGCGCGGCCTGCTGCTGATGGGCGTCGTTCGGATGGCCCTTACCCTGGCATCCGCCGAGGCTGCAGCGGCGATTGCTCCAGCGTCCCTGGACTCTCGAGGTATGTGTGGCAGTGGTGGGCTTGGTTTCATGGCGGACTCTTTTGTGTGGTGTAGCGTCGACGACCGGAGGTTCACGCGCGCTTTCCGACGCAGGGTCGCCCTCGACGAGCGGTAGGAGTTGGCATAGAGTGCTTGCCGAGACACTCCCGACGTCTGCATCATTCGAGCCAGCGACAACTAGCTCAGCACCACCAACGACCACAACACCACCAACGGATCCCCCGCCATCTTCTACGCCGGCACCAGCTTCGGCGCCCCCGGTGGCTCCACCCACACTGGCGACTCCAACAACGGCGCAGCCGATAACTGAGGCTCCGGCTACACCAAGCGCGACCTCCGCCACTCCGATGCCCCCGGCGGAATTACCCGTACCCCCAACTACGTTGGGACCGACGACAGAGCCATCTGCAACTCCAACGACAACTGCACCTTTGCCGTCAACAGCGGAGCCGACCACAGCTTCAACGACGACAGAGCCCACTGCAACAACAGCACCGCCAACGACGCCAGTGCCGACGACGGAACAACCTATAACCCCGACGACGCCCGTGCCAGCGACAGAGACACCTGTTGCGACTGCGCCCATGCCAACGACACAGACTGTCTCGCCGACGACGCCTGCTCCAACAACTACGCCAACTGCTGTGCCTGTGCCGACAACAGAGGGGCCCGCCTCGACATCAGCGGTGCCCACAACAGCAGAGCCGCCAGTACCGACGACGGAGCCGCCCGCCACGACAACAGCGGTGCCTACAACAGCAGAGCCCCCAATGACGCCAACAACGGCGCCTCCGACCGAAGCGCCCGTCGCTACCACGGAGCCCGTGGCACAAACGACTCCAGTGCCAGCAACTCCAGCTCCAACGACTGAGACACCTGTGACTTCAACGACCCAAGAACCGACTAATTCGCCCATAACTCCGACAACACCAGCTCCCACGGAGCCTCCTGTGAAGCCGACGACGGCACCACCAACGGAGCCCCCAGTGACGCCGACAACGGCACCGCCTACAGAGCCGCCTGTGACGCCGACGACACCGGCTCCGATCCCGACTACGGTACCGCCAACAGAGCCCCCTGTGACGCCGACAACGGCACCACCGACGGAGCCGCCAGTGACCCCGACACCGGCACCGCCAGTGGCCCCGACAACGGCACCGCCTACAGAGCCGCCTGTGACGCCGACTACGGCACCACCGACGGAGCCCCCTGTGACGCCGACTACGGTACCGCCAGTGGCCCCGACAACGGCACCACCGACGGAGCCGCCTGTGACGCCGACAACACCAGCTCCAACAGAGCCGCCTGTGACGCCGACAACACCAGCTCCAACGGAGCCGCCTGCGACGCCAACAACGGCACCACCGACGGAGCCGCCTGTGACGCCAACAACGGCACCGCCTACAGAGCCGCCTGTGACGCCGACGACACCGGCTCCGACCCCGACTACGGTACCGCCTACAGAGCCGCCTGTG
>JNBR01000371.1:0-13144 GCA_002081595.1 Achlya hypogyna
TCATGAAGTCCAAGCTGCAGGACGTCGTCACGGCGCTCGACCTCGGCCGCACGATCTACCGCCGCATTCAGCTCAACTTTGTGTGGGCAATGCTTTACAACCTAGCACTGCTGCCAGTAGCAGCCGGTGTCTTTTACGAATGGAGCATTGCGATCCCGCCCATGTTTGCTGGCGCCGCCATGGCTTTCTCGTCCGTCTCCGTCGTCACGTCGTCGCTGCTTCTCAAAAGGTACTCACCGCCCCAATGTGTCCCCGTGACGGCCAAAGGCAACCAAATACAGCCCCACAGTGACTTGCTGGCCGCGGCCAAGAGAAAGAGCGGCAACAAAATCGCCGATTCAGCGCCTCACGTCGGCCTTGTTGAGGGGATACGCAGGGCATCATCTACTCGCACCCCAGGCAAGTGACAATGCGTCGACAAGTTTTGGATAACATGACTGTGCTATAATTAATTCGAATTTTACTTGCGGCCACCGCGACCACGGCCCCGACCGCCGCCACGGCCGCGGCCACCGCCGCCACCACGGCCACCACCGCGCTCTTTCGACTCTTTGACACGCTTAGCAGCCTTGTACGGCTTCTTGCTGTCGGCGTCGTCACCGTCATCGTCACCGTCGTGGTTTTTTCCGTAGCGGCTGCGCTTGCCCGACGACTTGCTCGTCTCCTCCTTGAGCTCGATTGTGGCGGCGCGCTGGGCCTCACCAACGCGCTCCAGAAGCACGAGCACCGTACTCTCTTCACACTTGAAGGCGTCGAGCTTTTTACCCAAGAGGTGCTCGATGCGCTGATAGAGCTCCACGTCGTACTGCGTCACGACTGAGAGTGCGATACCAGCGCGGCCGGCGCGAGCCGTGCGGCCCACGCGGTGGATGTAGTCCTTGCCGTTCGTCGGGATGTCGTAGTTCACGACGACGTCGACGGACGGGATATCCAGACCGCGCGATGCCACGTCCGTGCACACGAGGATCGAGCGCTGTTTGGCCTTGAACTTGTTAAGGGCACCAAGACGGTTGGGCTGACTCATTTGGCCGTGGAGGCAGATGGCAGGAAAGCCAAGGCTGCGAAGCATGTGTGTGATTTTCTGTGTACCGTTGCACGTGGCGGCAAAGATCAAGATCGACTGGCCCGCAAATTCGTTTAGGACGTAAGCCAAGTAGCAGTCCTTGTGTTTGGCCGGCACGAAGAGGTACTTTTGAGCCAGTGTGTCAGGCGTCGCGAACTTGTGGGTGATCTCGACCTTGATCGGGTTTTTGAGCGATGCGCGCTGCAGCTTGGCGACTTTGGACGTCATCGTTGCACTGAAGAGATAGGTGCGGCGATCGGTAGGCATTAGCTGCACGATTTGGTTGATTTCTTCTTCGAAATCCATGCTGAGCATACGATCGGCTTCATCGAGCACGAGGTACTTCATCGTGCGGAGCGAGAAGCCCTTGGTGTTCTCGAGATGGTCCACAAGACGGCCCGGCGTCGCAATGACGATGTGCGGCTTCTTGGCAAGTGCGACCTGTTGGTTCATCATGTCGATACCACCCACAACGCACGCGCACTTAAGACCGATGGACGCACCGAGAGCCTCAAACTGCTCCGAGATCTGGAACGCCAGCTCACGCGTTGGTGCCAGCACAAGCGCGAAGAGGCGCTGGGGCGTGGTGAGCAGGTCTTGCAGGATGGGGATCACGAACGCGCCCGTCTTACCGGAACCGGTCTCAGCAAGGCCGATGAGATCGTGACCCGCGAGAGCAGGCGGCAGCGTCTTTTGCTGGATCTTGCTCGGCGCTTTCCAGCCAAGAGCCGTGATGCTCTCGACAATTGTCGGGTCCACGCCGAGCTCCAGGAAGCTCTTGGTCTCAAGCTCCTCATCAGCGTCAACGACGACTTCCGTGGCCTCTGCCTTCGCACTCATCTTATTGAAAATGTTGATTCGCTTAGAAAGCCCGCATTTTGGCCAACCAAAAAAGCCGTCGTTTGGTTGGCCACCCAACCAGTGCGAAACGGTTCAACCGGTTTCAATCCAGCGCCAGACGGACGCTCGAGATTGTTGGAGAAAGCAGCAGTCTCGGGAGCTTTGTACACGGTGTTGCTTCTTGGTGGTGCTCGCCATGAACCGCAACCATGGTCAATCGACGCTCGGGCGCTGGAGGTGTCCTAAACGAGCACGACAATTGTACGCAAATATGGGATGACAAAGTCACCTACCTCTAGTAAAGCCCCTCGCGCCGACTCAGTCGACCTACCGGCGCGCAATGACAGAGGTTGGGAGAGTGTGTGATGCTTGCCCTCAATGCCTTCTTTGCTTAGCCTTGGAGTCTTAACTGCTAGGAGTGCGCGGGTATGTTCGCGCACCTGGAGTTCATAGTGCACTAGCCAATCACGAGCTTAATTTCATTTTAGGCCGATGCGCGCCGACTGGCCGAGCTCAAGTGTGCCGTACTTGCAGTCCAACGAAGTCTGTTGTGCGCTAGTGCCACCGGCCGACGAGGAAGAGGTGCCTGTCGAGGCGGCGCCCGCCCGCTCGTATGCCATGTCAATTCTGCGCATAACTGACGAGGCGCACCCGGCTGTGAACGAGTACGGACTTTTTGCGGCCGAGCCACTGCCGCCACACACCCTTGTGCTCAACTACGTTGGACGCGTGCACCTCCAGACCGACTTTCCCGACTCAGACTACGCTGTGACTTACTATGGCGCCTTCGCCATCGACGCAACAAGCGCCGGTAACGAAGCGCGCTTCATCAATGACTACCGGAATATCGCATCTCGTCCAAACGTAGCGTTCGACACCTACGCAGACGCTGCTGGAAGGATACACGCTGGTGTCTTCACGCTGAACAAGCCCATAGCCGCCGGTGAAGAGATCCTAGGCAACTATGGACGAGCGTACTGGCGCGCCCGTGGCGTCAAGGGCGTCATTGGTCCCGACTGGGACGACGACTGGGATTAGGTGAACTGATCTTCATCAATCGTCTAGCTTTACCGTATAAGAGTTGATCTGACGAAATAACTTAACGAGGTTCCGATTGCCCCTCTCGTAGACCACGTAAGTCGCAGGAATCGATATCTCGGTATGGAAACCCCAATGAGCGACCAAGTAGTAGAGGTTTGCAGGATCCGGCAGATATGGAAGATCTGCGCGGCGACGATCCTTACGAGCAGTGCAGTTCTGGCGTTTGCATGTTAAAATATAACTCTACGAGACGTCGCGCTTCAGTCCATGTCATGGTCTTCGGTCTCGGCGTCGATGGGCTCAATCTCGTTGATGGACGCGATCATCGCTCGTACATCATCCAGCTGAGCATCCAGGTGGAAGTCGGCGCCCATGTCTTTCTTGATCTTGGCGAGCATCTGCAGAAAGTTTAGGCCATGTCAGGTCAGCAGGTGTGGTACCTTTTCGCAACGCTCGAGGAACTCCAACGCACTGTCGTAGTCCTCGAGGGCCTTGTAGCACGAGCCCACAAGATACCACAGCTCGGCGTTCTCGTCGTCTTCCTGCATGACGCCTTCGAGCACATCGCAGGCCTGTTCGTACTTCTCCACTTCGATGAGAAGCTTGCCCGTGAAGGTGCGAAACTCAAGCGACGGCATCGTGTTTTCGTCTATGGTACACAGAGTTTGAATTAACGACAGGCTCTTGGAACCCACCACAAGCCGAGAGACGCTTGTACGTCTCATCCAGGCACACGCAGGCCTCGTCCTTGCGCTGCTGGGTCAGGCGCAGATTTGCGAGCGCTTGGGTCGGCTCGGGCAGACCCATGTCATACTTCATCGCTTCCTGCAGGTAGAATTCGCACTTGGCCTCGGCGTCGTCGGCATCACTGCGAGTTCGTATGAGGTCTGCCAAAGCAAACGCGCAATTACATACCACAGATCCGACATGTAGAGCTCGCCGAGGCTGCAGTAAGCGTCACATACTTGCTTGCGCAATAACTTAGATTCGTCCGTCTAGAGGTCATTCAGGTCAGAGTATGCTGGCGGCAACGGACGGACCGACTCAATGCCAGGGAGTGCTGGCATGAGCTCCTTCATGATGTTGATGCCCTGAAGTGTGTACTGCTCCGACTCTTCGCCCTGCAGCAGTTGGGCTGCGTAGAGATATTTGCCCGGGTTGCTTTTGGGCGCAAGTTCAATCGAGCGATGGAAAGCCTGCAACGCGGTCTCGGGATCATCGATCTCGGTGGCCAACTCGCCGATGGCGTCGAGGATTTCAGAGTTGTTCGGCTCGAGCGCCGCTGCCTTCTGGAAGAACTTGATCGCGAGCTCCGGCTGGCACTGGTCAACAAGCTCCTCCGCCTTGGCCAGGAGCGCGGCCGCGTTTGCCTTGCCGCCCTTCGCCATTCAATCAGATTATTCAGCTGATGCCCCGCCCGCCCCGAAAATCAACCAATCACGCGACGCGATCCACGAGCCAATCAAGTCTCTGCCAATCGCACCGTGTGCGCTTTCTCCGCGCATTTCTCATTGGACAAAATGCTGTGGCTTATCCCAACGAAAGTGCTACGAGTGTTATAACATGTGTTAGAATCTGTCGTGGCGGCGTCGGTGACGCAAGCCTCCAACAACCTAAGGTCCGTCTGTGGGCCGAGGTCTGAAGCTGCGAGCAATCCGACATAAGCTTTGAAACTCTCTTGAGGCAGTACCTTGGGGAGTTTGACTTCGATGAACTGCTTGGATTTGTCTAAGGTGTGTCATGGCGACGACTGCGAGTCGCTTCATCGGTAGTTTTGATATCGATAGAAATCAACCGCCTGTAAGCCTTGGCCTTCTACCCTGGCAATCGCCTTGTCTGCCCAACTCGCACCATCATGTGCCACTGCCTCAGTGGTGACATTTCAATCCATGTCCTCCGTGCCCGGGTACCATCCTCAGCACCAACTCACTATAACTTATATTGCATGGGAGACACCAAAGCATTAGAGTACTTTATTATTTGGTGCGTGGACTCCCGTTTAGTGCTTCGCAGTGTCCTAAGTTGCGAGAGTAGGAGGCTGTGGGGTCTCAGCTCCGAGGGAACTAGGAATTGTATTGGGTCGCGTCTTGCGTGGGAGAGCGCGGCATTGAGGGTTTCGTCGTCGTCTCGGCGACGGAGGTGTCGGACGTGGAGGCGGATAAGTCCCGCTGCCTTGATCGCTAGGGACCGCGTCGGAGCCTACAGCCAACCTGTGTATTGTCGTTGACTCACCGACAGTTGGGTGGAACGCATGACTGAGGCTAGCATAGATCACACCTGGCGTTCCTCGCAACGGCCAACCACTGCGACTATCACCAGGCCCGGCCTCTGTAGAGATCGAGGTCGACACAGTAGTTTTTGGTGATAGTGTATGCACAGCGCAATGCACCAAAAGCAGTCACTCTCGAGGTCTGTTCACGTCTTGTTCAGCATTCATGAAAAGCCAAAAACTACGTGCTACGTCCCGCTTGCTCAAGTCTCTTTACACTTCCAGCACTCTATGCCATCATTGTGCCACTGCGGCGTCTAAAGCAAACTCAATCGGGTCGCGACCTCCCCAGAGACTGCTCCACGAGACCTCGCCCGTCGCCGGGTCAAGCCCCACGTTCTCGTGAAAAGCGGCGAGCGACCGCAGCGAACCGAGGCCGCGGTAGCGCAGGCGTTCATCTTGTGAGATCGGCAGACCGCGAACGAGACGCCGGACGTAGTCGGTGGCCGCCGGTTCCTGCGGCGGGGCATGCTCGCGGAAGGATGGGCGATGGCCGCGGGACCACAGATGGTAGACAACAGCTTCCGACGGGGCGAAGAAGTCGAATCCGTTCGTGAACAGCCGCGCAGCCATGCTCAGCTCCTCACCAAAAAACACGAACGAGAGCGCCGGGTCGTACGGTACCTGCCAGGTTGCGGTCGGTGCCCAGCTAAAAACACAAAATTGACAATACCTCGGTAACAACGCGTCCATGGGCAAAAGCAAAGCCAGCGGCCCAAAAGCGCGATGGAAGGGGTCTACCCTCAACTCTAATCAACCCAATCACCGCGAACGCACTTACGCAGCGGTTTGGCGCTTGAGAACCTTGCCGCATTGGCGTACAAGACCGTCTGCTGGAACCTCCGATACAGCGCAGAGCAACGTCGGTCGCACGTCATCCGGTATCTGCAGTGTGGTTGTCCTCGCGCAGGCCAAGACAACCATCGCACCTTGTTCGGTAGCGTGTACCCAAGAGGATACGTGGTGAGTACTGGCGCCGGCGACGGACACCGGTGGAGTTCATGAATCAAGAAAGCATCCCAGGAGCGGCGAAAGCTAGTGCAGTTAAATTGGCCTTTGCCCGAGCATAGAGCGCCTACCGCATGTGGCTGTCGATCTGCAGGTAGTAGGTTTCCCCCTCGTATAGCTGCTGGGCGAGATGGCGCGCCAAACAGGGGCCCGTGGCGGCAGCAGCATCCATGCGGTGTACACGCACGGTGGGCGGTAGGGAGTCGAGAAAGGCGATATCGTCACCGTCGACCACTTGATGGCACAACCCGACGTGGACTCGGCCCGGGATTTTTGCAGTCGCAAATAGCTCGGCCAATGTCGCCGCGCACTCCGAGTCACGGTAGCTCGCTATAGACACGAAGATGGTGGCGTCTTCGTCGGCGTTTTCGGGGCATGGCAACGCCGGCGGCAGCGCCAGGATGGGCTCCGGGTCGCCGTAGTACCAGATCGTAAACGCCAAGCGGTCGGCGAAGGACGGCAACACTTCGTGCGGCACATCAAAGCTGCGGAAGAAAAGACACGTGTCGAGGAGCGGCGGGACATCGATGGCGCCGGTAGCGGCATGGATTCGCAGAGCGCCTCCGTGGGCGGGCTCCCATCCCGGGTTGAGGTAGTAAAGGCACGTAATTCGGCGACAAGGTGCTGTCTTCGCATGCGTGTCAACGTGTGTGACGAACCGACTGCCGTTTCCGGGCTACGAGGCAAGGCTAAGGAACCTCAAGATCTGTGGCATATGCAAGCATCGAAATTGTAAACAACGAAAGGATACAAAAACGGCAAACTGGGTCGAGCGGATATTGCGAATGCCGAGGCTTGGTGCTTTCTTGGTGAGCCCTACGCCGCCTCAGAAACGTTCACACGACGCACCAACCGTGTACAAGCTTTTCCACCAATTTTAGTAGCCGCTGGACTGGCGGGGGCAAGGCAGTGGTGTCCTGGGGCAGCCACAGCAGTTGGTCGCCACGGGCACTTGTCACTGTCGCCGTGGCGTCGCCGGCAATACCAACTTGCGCGGCACGAAGGGCGCTAGATGCCCGCAGATCAACACACGACGCATGGATAGCGGCAGCTTCCGCTGGCCCAAGCAGTGACTTGCGGACGACGTATCCCTGGGAACCAACAAGGGCGTCTACCTCAGCTTTGGAGAACGCAGTTCCGAGGGCTGGGGAAGGAGCGGCTGGCGACGAAGATGGCGTCGTGGACTTTGCGGGGAGAGCAGTCCCAAGCGACGCTTCCACCTGCGCCCTTAAGGCCGGCGAGAGAGCATCGAGGAGAGAGGAGCCCGTCATCTTGCCGATTAAAACCAGATGGCACTGGAGATTCGCTGGTCAAGTGACACCAAAATTGTGCAACGAGCCGCGAGCCCCAAGTAGCTTTCTAGGTTGAAGAAGATCGCGCTGCGCCCACATACGAGAGGAATCTTCATAGGCAAGGGGTCGTTGGGCCAAAGGGCGTTGACCGCCGTCGTTGGACCATTTGACCGCGACCAGATCCGCGCCGGCACCCGCGTCAACTGGCTCGTCGACGTGGGTACCGTCGGGTGCCGACTGACGCCAGCATCACTGGCTGTCTCTCAGTCCCTCCACGTCACCGCGACGGGCTGCAGGCCACTCGTCACCTGGCATTGCGAGTACCAACAACTCCACCTGCGGTACAATGTAATCCTAAGGAGCCATAGGGATCGTTGAATCTCGCTCACGTCCTTGCCACCTCTGTCGCATCCCACGACCCCGCACAACCACCTCCGTACCATTACGCGGCCCGGGCCGACGTACGCCGTCGTCGCCGCTGCCATTGGTTGCCGACATCGGTCCTCCATGGCGTCTCCGGCGGGTTGAAGTTGCGGGCCAACGGCCAAAAGAAGCGCGGCCGTCGTCGGAGTCAAGCACGCGCACGCCCGCGACTGTCCCACGCCTGCTAGAAAGGCAGCCTCAAGGGCGTCGTCACCGGCCATTGGTCAGTTCACAGCCAATCGGAGCGTGTCGATCGCCCGTACAGTCAAAACGGACCAATCAGGGAGGGGCAAATTGCACGTCACACGACCGAGGAGTGGCGGGCCGAGCTCAGTTTCGAATCCGCCCGCAAGGTGACATGTTGGTGTCGGCGGCGTCCTTGGCCTCGAGCGATGGCGGCTCCCTGTATCCGGGCAGCCAGCAGTTTGATGAGAGCTTCAAGCGTATGGTGCAGCGCTCGGTGAACACGAAGGGTACACCGAGCAGCCTCGAAGACGGCACCCTGCGCCTCGCGACTAGTACCGGGGGTCTCCCGCAAAGCCAGCCGATCGCAATCGATTTTGGTCGTCGGAAGAGCTTGCAGCTCGATGATATTTACGCGCGTCAAGTCGCCCAAGCTTCTTACTCCAGTGCTGACTGGCTTCCGCAAGGCGGCGATGGCGACGATGACGAAGAGGTGTTTCATTTAGAGCTCTGAAAGATCGGAGTAGTGTATTTATTGTACCAATAGTAACAACGTTGCAGTGACCTCTTGGGGAGCTTTCCCGACGAAAGACACCGTTGCTAGGTACACAATGCCGCCGCCACTGCTGGAACAGATAAGCGCGCCCAGGTCTTTGGCTTCTTGAACTCAGTTGTCCAACCGTGAACCCTGACCGCGAACCGATTCTTCACAAATGCATGGCGTCTGCAGCTGAGCTGCCAACTCAGATGCAAAGGTGCCACTCACACATTTCATTGCACTTCGTCAACACGCGTGGTCACAGAAACACCTTTCTTGGTCGCAGCGTTACGCGCGGGCCACGGTCGCCAAGTTGGCTCGAAGCACCTCGTTAGTGGGTGCAACGGCGAGGGCCTTTTTGAGCAGGGCGACCGCCGCATCGGTAGCGTTCTGCCGGTGCAAGTGCATTGCGGCGTTGTTGGCGACTTCGAAGCACGTCGAAGGCACCTCGGCCAAGGCAGCGCGGTGAAGTCAGTCAAGGACACGGGCGCACCTCGGATGTCAAGCGATTGCCGAGGAAAAGGATATGTAAAATGCAGTTGTGTGCGCTGGTGGTGAGGAAGCTTCATGAGCGAGTCCAAACATTGTGTTCAAGTGACACAGGTTCATCTGGTCGCTGAGGTCGAAGCCACGCGCGCGAACTTGCTCGTTGGCGACCACCGTCCGCTCAAACCAGCTACGCTCTACGTAAGCCATGGATGCCTAGGCCCGCCACCAAGGCGGCCCAATGGGCGCTACCGGATGGCCCCATCCGGGTCGCCGCGCTGAAGTGCAATCTGCCCGAGCGTGTAATAAGCAGACGGAATGAGCGGTGTTGCCGCCAAGGCGCTCTCAACAAACGTCTCGGCGCGTGCAAGTATTGTCTGCTTGCAGTGTGGTGCCACTGCGGCTCCGTGTCGAATGACAAACTCCACCAGCCGCATGCCCAGGGATGAAAACGCCTACGAATACGTCACCGTCCTTGCCTAGAAGAGCGGGCGTCGAACGCTACCAAAGACGACTGGTCGAGAGCACATGCATGCACGAGGTGCTGCATAGAATGCAGCGGCTTGCCAAAGGCGTGGTCAAAGCTTCCATATGCCGCTGCAAGGTTGAGGTGCGCGAGCGAGTACTCGGGCATGAGCGCGACGGCTCGCTCCAGGTAGCTCGTGGCCCGGGGAGGGTTCGAGAAGAGATGCTGCTTGGCGACGTTCGTGAGCACCTTGACGCTTTCGGGAGCGACCATCAGCGATGCTTCAAAGAGGGTCGCTTCCGACGTCCACTCGGTGTTGCGAGCCATGGCTCGGAGCCCACCGACGGCGAGAATGGCGAGGAAGCAGCCCAAGACTAGGCGACGACACCACGCAGGCGTCGCCACCGACGCAACGACAGCGTCAACTCCGGCACCCACCAGCAGACAAAAGCCTGCGCTGGGAAAGTACAAGAGGCGCTCAGCGAGAACTGTGCCGATGGGAAAGAGCACGTTGGCTGCTGGAACGAAAGGCAGCAGCGCCAGTGCCGCGTAAAGCATCGCGGGCGACTGGGTTCGCGCGCGCCAAGTTGCTCCGCCTATGACCAGCACAACAAGGTACGCGCCAAACGTGAGAACGTTGCGACCGTCGCCAAAAGATTCGATGGGCAGGATCGTTCGGTACCCGTAGTCGTAGCATAAGTAGCGGGGCCAAACAAGCTTGTACAGGTACCAGCCGTGGAGATGGGCAATTGTGAGCCCTTTGGCTGAACCCCATGGCATGGCCGCGAATTCATTCTCGAACTTGGTCCAAGCGTACAGTGTGTGGGGGCCATTGATTGCGATGCGGACGAGGACAAGGAGCGCAGTTGCGGCGCACACAGCCGCGACGCGAAGCCGAGAGGTAGTTCCTGGCAGCGCAACCTCGAAAACAACAAAGAGACCGAACGTCGTCGCCCCTGTCTCCTTGCTCAAGGTCGCTACGCAGACACATGCAGATAAGATCTTGAGGCCATAGATAGCATCGTACCGAAAAGCGCTAAGAGGAGGGCGGTGGCCATGCGGGCGGGTAGTAGCTTCCGTGGTGCAAGTGGTGGCACGTATGCGAGGATTGCGAGCAAAGAGAAGACGGTGCACAAAACGTCAGCACGACCAACGATACTTGCGACCGAGTCGCAGTGCACGGGATGTACTGCAAAGAGAAGGCCGCCGAGAAGCGGGCCATGTGAGGTTGTACCAGGAAATACAGACGCAAGCCGCCGACCGACTCGAACGAGCAGGAAGGCCGCGCAAGCATGCAGGGCTATATTGACAGCATGGAAGCCTCGCGGGTCAAGCCCGCCAACGGCGTAGTTCCAGCGAAAGCTGAGGACTGTTGCTGGGCGGTAGCTCTTGTGACTGAGTGGCAATTGCAGGTCGGCACCCCAGAAGTCGTGCGTCAAGAGGTTCGTCACTGGCGTTGCGTCGCTGCGGACATCGGCGTTGGTGAGGATCGAGCCTCGGTCGTCCCACGCAAAGCCATTCCCTAGGCTGTTCCAAAAGACCACGGCGGCGACGACGCCAACGACCTTTTCATCCGCGACCATTTTCAAGCGTATCTTTTGGTGCCTTCGCCCAAAATGCCTCTAAATAGTGTATGCTCCCTTACCGATGGGCCAAGTGGACTCATCGAAGCAAGCCTCACGAGAGCTAGCACACCGAGTGACTGCCGGCCATGGCTGCACTCCTTAGTACGTTTGTTCAAGTGCCCTCACCCGTGCTTCACGAGCCGTGGAACTATCGGATTCCGATACTTGGATGGCTGCCGCCCAGGTCTGATGCAATCTACAGAGGCCGTGCACCGACAGTCGAGTTGACTCGGCATTAGCGGTTCCTATGATACCGCGTACAAAAGCTCTACCCCGGTAAGGTAGCGTGGTGTTGATGCAGTGCAAGATTCAATGCACCAGTACCACCAAGCAAGTCGAAGTCGCCTGTCACCGCCGCGCAAGTGCCCGTGTCTGTTGTGCCGCTGCTCCAGTTACTCGGGTAATTTGTCTCTGCCGCCCTATGTGGGGCAACTGGACGGCTCACAGGGACTGCAATTTCGTCCGTGCCGTCGATGCATGTATGCTTGTATTGCCCAGCTCCGACGTCGAAGACTCGTCCTCCGTGCCGGAGCAAGATCGAATGCGGCGAACACCAGTATATGAAAGCTGCGAACCATGCCATCGTGGAGCTCAAGTTAAACGACGCTATTCAGCGAGTGAGCGACAAGGAGTGGCACGTGGAGGCCGCATCGACCTTATGAAGACAAATGCGACGATCAAGCTCGCCGAAGCTGGACAAACCTCCAGCAATTGAGCACCTAGCAAGCGCAGTCTACTGGCATCGGGTAATCCTTGGTCTCGGACTTGGCGGCGGTCAAAGGAACCTCGTCACCAAGGATGAGGAGCCAGACAAAGTAACGAGCCATCTACATCACTCTCGCCTACATTGGAGTCCACTCTGGTGTCCATCTCGAGCCTTCGCTGTCGGTAATTGCCGGTGCAAGCTAACTGCGCATCGAAAGGATGGACAAAAGTGAACTGCTTAGGGGGGCGGCTGGTACACTCCCATTTAGGCACTGATTTTACAGCCGCAGGACGGTATCAGGTATCAACACAGAAGTGGTGGGGCAGTTCGGGTGATCGTGTTACCGACGATCCACTAGGGGCGCGTTCATATTGGCGTAGGTTGCGGTGTGAAGAGGGCCCAGAAGTAGATGTTCTACGTCCCAGTGGCCTTGCTCGAGGTCTAGTTCGGCCATGAAAACATTATAAACCTTTGTTGCTCCGTTGCGGCATGGAGCCTTGACTTCGTTAACGCTGCGCGCCGGAGAACTGTGCAGTTGCAAACATCCTTAACCTTACTTGAAACCACGCCTGATGCAGACTGCCAACTACAGTAGCTTGGAGGATCGGAAACAGCGCTTGCAACGACGATGTATCGAGCACGGTACAAGGATGTTGGCTCACAGATCATGCGATTATCTTACTTTGGCCACCGACATCGATAGCTTACCGGTGTCGATCAATAGTCAGACGAATTAAAGCAAGCTAACGCAATATCAGAATGATCGAGTTCAGGAACTGGATCATAGGACTCAGAATTGAGCAGTTGCCGCATACGCGTTTGCATTGCACCATCGTACACGCGAGAAATCCATCGACGCATGCGGTCCGCGGCGGCATCGATGTCAATCCAGTGCGCAAAAAGGAGTCCATAGGCAGCGTCGTGCACGCACCCGTCGGTCAAAGCGCTCTGCACTTGGGCATCGAAGTCGGCACCGAGGCCCGACTCGGTCGCAAAGTTGGCGGCTTCGATTTGGCGCCGAAGTTCGCGTCGGAGTTCATCGCGCACGCGTCGCGAGTTGTGTTTGAGTGCAGCCACATGCACGCCTGCGAGGACTTCAACATTGTTAATGGCGTCGCTTGGGTCGAGGCAATGCGGTATAATCAACTCGTATGCTTCCTTGGAGTTTTTCTCGTCACAAGCGTACGCCAGAGCCTCAATCGGG
>JNBR01002237.1:0-15277 GCA_002081595.1 Achlya hypogyna
AGAGTGCGGGCGCCATTGGTGGCTATCGCATTGGTGATGCGACGCAGCGACGCCGCTTGCAGCATGACTGCGTCGTAGGTGTCACGAACGTAGGTGTTGTATGCTTGGAGGAGGAGGGACACGGTGGCAGCGGCGGCTTGTGTGGCCTCTGCGCCGATGGGTCGCTGATTGAAGAAGTCGGGTCGCTCCAGAAACCGCGGGTGTGGGTGCGCTGGCAGCTCCCAGAGCCGGAGCATGGCTGCAAATGTGGTGTTAAAATCTGACGTATCGTGCTCCATGAGCAGTTGGATGTCGGCAACGGCAACAACCGCTCCAGCTCCCACAGTCGACAGCAAGTCGGTGAGTCGATGCGCGTCGTACATCACTTTAAGCACCTTTGGCGACTGCAACACCGGTTGAAGGTACTGCGTCACGATCGATACATCAAGTTGCTGGCAATCGATGAGCAGAACGACGTCGTCGAAGGCCAGTTGCAAAAGCATGTTAGGAAGGCTGCCGTTGGCATCGACAGCCACGACACCCGTCGTAGTCGAATCGCGGAGTATGGAATTGGCTGCAACTGCCTGCTGCAGCTGCGTTGCAGTAGCAATGACTAGCTGCGGCGCCTTTTCAGCCTCAGGTTTCACAGAAAGAGCAACGCCAGTGCCTCCGACAGATAGCGCGAGAGCCTTGTTGGGTGGACCGAAGAAGGCTGTTTTCACAAAATGTGGCCGCGGCAAAGCGCGAAATTCGACGCGACGATCTTTCTTGAGTTGAGCGATGACAGCTTTTGCTGAGACGTCCGTTGTGGGATCACCGACGCCGACAAGAGCTTCCAAATAAAATTGCTTCGTCCCGTGCAAGACGTTGATCATCTGGGTCGTCGCCGATGCCACAAGCTTCTCAACCTTCGATGCCGCCGACGGTGCGGTTGATTTGGCCACTGGCGCCGGAGGCTTTGCTACCGCAGCCGGCATTTTGACGGATGTTGTTGCTTGCTTGGCTGCCTTCTTGGCGAGCCGAAAGAACGGGCGCGCGGGCGTAGACGTATCGTACACGACCCTCGGGTCGGTTCGGAGTTGCGCGACGATGGCGGCCGTGAGTTGATCCACGTCATGCCCTTCGGCGAGGTGGCGGCCTTGGTTCACGGCTGCAATCTCGGCCCGCACGTACGACACGTTAAACCTGCCGGCGTCGTTGGAGACGCTTTTTATCATTTGTGGGGTAAACGTCACCGCAAGCTTACGCGCCAGCTTGAGCATCGACGATGTACCACTTGGGGCTTGCTTTTTGGGGGACGTCGGTGTCACGGGCGGTTCCGGCTCCACTTCGCCACCGTCGACCGGCGACTGCACGAGCACAGTGCGAGCGGGTGAAAGGGCTCCCTGCGACATTGTCGACTGTCCGTCGCTTATGGCATCGGCGTTCGAGATCGTATCACTCGACGACGAAGGTTGGACTATCGACGCCACTGGGGGACCGACAGCTGCGGTGAAGTAGGACAGACCACTTTCGTCGTAGTGCAAGGCAAGACCATGGCGGTGTTGTAGCGACTTCGTGACGGCAGCAACGGCGTCGTCCAGAGATACACCGGGTGGTACGATAGGGCGCAGCTGTGCGGCGAGGTACGAAGTAAAAAAGCGCTTGCCAGTCCCAACCCACGCTACGATCGGGTCCAAGTACGCTGCTGCGTGCTGGACAATGTATTCTTGCATCGGTGTCTTGGCTTCGAAGTAGCCACGACCTTCGGGATCTGTACGATAGACTACCTCTGGGTGCGCTTTTAGCTCTGCTAAAATGCGCTCCATGACGCCGTCGGTGTAATAAGGTCCTCCGGCCTTGAGAAGAGCTTGTGTGTCGCCGATATAGTACAACGCCCCGCGTCGCGTGTGGTCGAGCATACGCTCAATGAAAAACTTGGTGTTGGCCGCGATGAAGCTTGCCGAGTCAACGTGCTCCTCGCTAGGCGTCTGTGGTGCGGAAACAGGCGTCATCGATGGCGATTCATGCGCACTGGTGACTGCCACTTTCTGCTTCGGAGCCGCTGACGATGCCGCCACTGCTTTTACATGAGTTGTCAAAGGCTGGTGGCGCGCTGCTGGTTGCGCTTCAAAAAATGCATTTATGTGGCTCAAGAGCACCGAGCGATTGACATCGACCATCGCATCGGTCGTCACGGTGAAGCACCCGTCACGCTGGAGCTCGGTGAGCACCACAGCAACTGCTTCTTGGACCGAGGCAAATCCATGGGCTACGCTCGCAAGTTTCGTATGGAACGAGTGCAGGGACATGGGGCTTTCGAACACGGCGTAGGCCACGTCAAGCACGAGGGCCCGCAGGGGCGTCCTCACCGGCGGTGGCGGTGGCAGCATCCTTGCTCCGGCTATAGCAGAAAATCCAGTACCCCCGCCAGCGACGACCACCTGAGGATCGTCCGCTAGCAGATGCAGGAAGACGCGCACGACAGCAAAGATGTGTGCTTCGGGCAAGTACCCGCGGCCTGCCATCTGCTTGCGCACGGCGCCCACAGCGTACTTGCCTCCGGGCCGAGCCAGAGCTTCGTACATGGCGGTGCGAATGCGGTGCAGATCCTGCTCGAAAAGGTCGGCTACAATCGTTGCCACTGGTGCCACCGCCATCAGCGACTGTGGCATCGATGGCGCCGCCCGCTCAAAGACGACGCGCCCAGAAGGCTCCGGCGTCGCGGTGACATCAGGGCAGGCAGACAGGTTCGCGATGATGCGGCGGTAGACGACGTCTGCGTCCAAATGTGCTGGGACCTTGAGCAAACTCTTGACGTCGGTCGAGTGGTATCGGTGGCCTTTGATCGTCGTGGTATGCATTCGGGCGATGAAGTAGGCAGTTTTTTCTTCAACGAATGCATCGAGTCCGACTGCTGACATTGCCGCCGTTGCGTCAGTAAAGCAAACTCGCCCCTTGTCGTCAACGTGGCTTTGTACTCCCGGCTGCTCCGTCAAACCGCGCAGAATCCGAGCCACCATGGTGCCTCGGTCGTATGACGGTGGCACCTGCAGCATTGCTTCGACATCCGTCGAGTAATATGCCAAGTTGCTTCGAAAGTGCGTGCGCATGCGGTTCGCAAAGAAAGCGACCTGCTCGGCTGCGTACGTATGCCCTGGGGATGTTGCCGACGGGTCCATGACAGCCTCGAAGGTGATATGGCCGTTCTTGTACGGGCTGTGACGGACAAGTGGATAGGCCTTGAGCGCTGCGAGGACATCGGCAACCAGCGCCTCCTTGTTCAAGTGCGCCGGTGGCTTCAGCATGCCGTATACGTCTGTAGAATGGTACGGGTGGCCCTTCGACGTGAACGACTGCATGCGCTGCACGAAGAAGTCGATGGCCTCCGCGAGGACGTCAGCCGCCGAGGGAAGTTTCACAGGGCGAGTGGGCAAGTCAAAGTACAGAAACCCACAGTAGCTTGGGAGAAATACAAGCCGTGGGTCCGTCTTCATGGCCGGTAGCACTTGCTTCTCGATGGCTTCGGGCGACACGGCGAACGGCAGCTGCACGGAAAAGCCACGGACTCTGTGCGGGAAACAGCCGCCGCGGTGCTCCGTCAGCCACAGCAGCGTCGCGCCGACGTACGCATCGACGGCCACGGCGACCTCGGCTCCCGACAGAAGCGACATCCTCAAAGTGCGACGAAGATGGCTGCTCGCCCGTAGACAGGCCAGATGTGGTGGCCACCGATTGGCGAAACTTCCAAGTCAACCCTAGCCCTGGTCACCGCCGTGGTATTTATAGTTGCCACGAAAGGCGCCATGGTTGTCATTGCCAACCGTGGCTATTGTAGCTGTCGTTGGCCACGAGAGTGTCGCGCTAGAATAGCTTTGTTCGGGTCGGTCTCCAAGCACAGTGTTTATCGTCTACCCGTTGTCATGGTCTGTCATTTATTTCAAGAGCGACAGGCCAAATTCTCGAACGAGCTTTCCCGTTGCTTTGCTCCTCTAAGCTCTACGAATCCACGCTTCTCGGTTCGATCCCAATGCATTTGATTTCGTGTCGTGTGTCCTTGCTGCCGATGGCAACCTCCAATCTTGATGTGCCGTTTATTTTAGTGCAGCACACGAGAGAAGTAACTAGTTATTTACTTCAGTCGCGAGGTATCCAATACCAACGACGGTTGGCTAGGTACACCTTTGACCAACAGGAGATAGCGGGCCGCTGCCCACGAAGTCGTACTGGTTTTGCCGCCCGTGATTTCTCCACGTTGCCTTAAAGAAGTCCCAGGCCCTCGTTGTTAATTCGCTTAGCAACGAGCTTCTGCCAACCTGTTCGGCTCACATATGGTGTATCAATCAATACGAGAGACGCAAGCCACCAGCAACTCTAACGATCCATTCCAAGGTACCACGCTCTTCCACACGAAAAGACGTCCAACATACGAGTACACCGATCGCAATAACCTTTACCAGCGCTGCTACTATCTTGTTTAGTATTTCGTTGTCAAGGAGCTCACGTCCTATTCTTCAGTGCCCTCCATGGCGCAAGAGGAAGCTATAGCTCGTCTTTTGAAATCAGCTGGCGACAGTGCATCAACGGTAGCTTGCTGTTAGCTGCCAACCACATCGTACTTCTTGGCCCCACGTACGAGATCATCGGTGCCTTTCGTAGCTAACAAGCGTTGGCCACTCGAGGTGACAGATCGCAACGACTAGAACGGTGGCTGGCTCGTCCGTGTCTGCTGGCTTCGTACCAGCCTCCACGCCGGCACATCCCTCATCAGCTTCTATCGTATGAAGCATTTACATCCTGAGGCACTACTGTGAACACCTCCGCGCCCGCTACGTTATCGGCTGGGCAGCTCGCCACTGCTCCAGCAGCGAGGCCATCGTGGCGCAGGGCTGGGCAACGACCTCGTCGGGCGTGCCAAAGGCAGCAACGCGGCCGTTCTCGAGCACGAGCACCCGGTCGCTCGTGAGCACGGTGTTAAGACGGTGGGCCATCGTGAGCACCGTGCGTTCGGCGCACTCGGCGCGGACGGCCTATGGCGCCATCAATCGCCTCGGCGGTACCAGCCTTCTCGTACCTCATGCAACGCGTGAGCTTTGGGCGAGACCCAGCTCCCGTCGGCCGCCTCGTCCCAGCACACGACGAGCGCGTTCTTGAGCCAGATGCGAGCGCAGCACAGCAACTGCCGTTCGACAACCGAAAAGTTGCCCCCTCTTTCGGCGACAGGCTCGTCCAGCGATGCAACGACATTAGCCAGCTGCGCACGCTTGAGAGCGAGCCACAGGCGGTCGTCGCCGTGGACACCGTACGGGTCCAAGTTGGTTCGGACGGTGCCTACGGGAGTCCAGAAGCAAATCGCAGCGAGGCGCGGTACCTGAGAAGAGGATGGGGTCCTGGGGGATGTAGGCAACCTTGAGGCGCACGTCGTGGAGGCCAAGGGTGCTAATGTCGACGCCGTGGAGGCGGATGCAGCCTCCCTCAAGCTCAGCCAAGCGCATGAGCGCTGCCAGCAGACTGCTCTTGCCAGAGCCCACGGCACCAACGACCGCCACCTTCTCACGCGCGGCGATCGCAAACGACACGCCGCACAGCGCCGGTAACTGGCCCGGCGCGTAGCGCAGAAACACGCGGTCGAAGACAACGTCGCCGAGCGTCGGTGGCGTCGGTGGCAGCGGCAACGCTAGTACTGCTTCACTTGGCACCGCGTCGTAGCCCGCGAGGCGGCTGAGTGCCGCGCGGGGACCTTGCACCTGCGCCAGCACACGCACCGCCCAATTCAAGTGCGGGGTCACTTGCAACATGTAAAACAGCGCGAGACTCAGAAGCGGTTGCGACTGCGGCTGTTGCATCGGTTTAGTGAGAACAGCGGCAACGGTGGCAGCGGCTCCGAGGGCGACACCAAGCCACTCGGCGCGGACGGCCAGCCAATGGTGCGTCGCTGTGAGCAAGATATGCACTCGCTGCTGCGCATCCAGGAGCCGATTGTAGTTGGTCATGCAGTGGTCCTCGATGCGGTAGGCATGAAGCGAGCGAAGGCCCAAAAGGCACTCCTGCACGTACGTCTCCATGGCCGCTGACGCAGCCTTTTCGAGTCGCTGCAGCTCAATGACGCTCGGCACAAAGACGCGCTGAACTCTGTACAAGAGCACAGCAGTCGGCACGACAGCCACGAGGTACAGAGGAGCGGCAGCGACGGCGAGGCCCATCGCGGCGGCCACCGCCACCAGCGTGTGCACCAGCATGAGCAGCGTCGACGGCAAATCGCGGTCGACGACACCGACGTCTTTCGCAAGCGCCGGCAACGTCGTCGCGAGCGGCGCCAATTCAAAGTACGCGAGGGGCGCCCGCAAGAGACGCCACACGGCAGCAGCGAAGAGCGCACGGCTGCCGGCAATGCCCCGCCCGTAGCAGGTGGCTGCTCGAATGTGCAGCAGCAGCAGGTACGCGACATGACCAGCGGCGTAGACGGCAAAACCACCGACACCACCGGTGCCCACGCACCCGGTGGCCACCACGGTAACTGCCTGGGCCACCAAGCAGCAGCCGAGCACGCTTAGCGCGCTGCACCGTCCGCCGATCGCTTGGACGTACTGTACCGCACCGGCGGATGGCTGCGGAAGTTCGTCTGCCGGTGGTGCCATCGCCGGAGCCGGGTCGGGCGATACGAAGTCAAGCGACATGCGCGTCCAGAGCTGCGGCGTTGCTGCTTGCGCCACTTTGTACGCGTTTACCCTCTCCATGATGGGGCCGTCAGAAAGCACCGTAGCGACGGCGCCTTGTTCGACGATGACGCCGTCTTCGAGGAGCACGACCGAGTCGCAGAGTTCGACGTAGTCGAGGGTGTCGGTGACCCAGAGAATGCACTTGCGCCGGAGTAAGCCGCGAAGGCACCGCTCAAAGATAAAGCGGCGCGAGGCCGCGTCCATGGTCGCAAAGATGTCATCGAGTAGGTAGATGTCAGCGTTCTGGTACACGGCGCGGGCGAGCGCGATACGGACGTGTAAGCTGGCATCGAGGGCCGGCGGCACCGCCGTCATGAGCGTATCATCGTGCGACGGCAGCGTCGCCGAGTTGTCAAGGACGAGCGAAGTCAGGCCCGTGACGTCCATGACGCAGGCGTACCAGGACGCCTCCCACGGCGTCCCGAAAAGCACATTGTCCTTGATGCTAGCGTGCCGCAAGAACGGCCGCTGCGCCACGTATGCGAAGGTGCCGCGGGCCATGACGCGTCCCGCTGTGCAATGAACTTCGTTGAGCAGCGCATTGAGCAGAGTCGACTTGCCGCTACCCGATGCGCCAACGACGGCGCAGAGCTCGCCACCGCGCACAGAAAGCTCGACGCCACGCAGCTGCCACATCGGCGTTGTGGCTGAGAAGGATACGTCGGCTGGCGCGTTCGTCGGTGGAAGGTGCCAGCTGAGATCAGCGTCTTCGAAGCGGACACCGATAGCACCAAGGGAACCAACGGTGAGTCGCCGCTGGTCGTCGAGCGTCAGAAAGATTGCGATGCGCTCGAGGCTGTCCTTGGCATCGGCGAGCGTCGAGAGCACCTGCGGCAGCATGGCGAGCGGGATGCGCAGCATCTGGCAGAGTGCCAAGCAGGGCAGCGCCGTCGCGAGGGGCAAGGCCGCCGTTGGGTGCAGAGCAAAGTAGCCACCAAAAGCTGCGATGCCCATGAGCACGGGTACCGCGTCAAAAGCCACAGAAGCGAGGCCGCGAAGCCGCCCCACGACCGCGAGTGCGCGAAGTTCGGTGTCGCGGAGATCCTCGAGGCGAGCTAAACAGCGCTCTTCCCACGCCTGCATCTTGGCCATCTAGACACCGACATTAGATCGCAGACGGAATGTAGACGCTCGCAACCTTGATGCCGGAGAACACTTCGTGACAAATTTCTTGCCGACGCTGCGCTGCGGCCAGTAGCTTCACTTGAGCTGCCCCGGTGCGCGCCGCGAGGCATGACGTGATTGGCACTGTCAGCAGGACGACACCGATGGCAGCGAAAAAGGCGACGCCGAGAAGGGAGTAAAGTAGATAGGACGCCAGCGCGATCTGGAAGACGGAAGATTGGGACCAGGTGGATGGAAGCGCCTACCTGGAAGATCGCGTACCAGAGGGCATGCACGTACGGGGCGACGTCTTGAAGCTTTTGGACGTCGACGGTGAGGAGGCGGTGGATAGCGGCAGACGATGTTTGCTGCCGCACGGCCAGCGAGAGGTGCAGCGACTTTTCGTAGACGACGGCAGCGAGGGCGCTTTTGACATACAGCCCGACGTCTGCGCAGTAAGAAAAATACTGGCGCAAGAAGTACGACTGCGCAAGACCGGCAATGACAAAAATACCTGCGTACATGTAGCCTTCGCTTGCAGGTGCGTCCGGCGTGTTGATGAAGCGTATGAGGCTTCCAAGTAGCATCGGTGGCACAAACTGCAACAAGTCCGCGGCGAACTTCATACCACCGGCAAGTGCCAACGGTTTGCCGAACGCCCGGAGCAAACATATCCAGACGCGCGGGTGCAGCTTGCGCTTTTCGGGTCCCCACTGTTGCTTGAAGCGAAGTGCAATGATGTGCGCTCGGTTTGTCGGATCGAGCTGGAAGAGATCGTCCATCTCGAGAGTCTGCGTCCGAGCAAGCTCCAGTAGCGGGCTCAACCACGAAACAAACAGCGCATGGCGACTGCCGCCTACCTGGCCAGGGCACTGCGAGCTGAGGCGCCTGCCGCGCGGTAAGAGCGGCTTGGACTCCATGCAGTTCTCACTGGCCGTGCGCTTGTAGCAATCTTCGAAAGATCTTGCGAGCTTCTTCAACCTGTGGAAATGCGTTCATTGAACATTCGTTTTGAAAGGTTGTCAAATCCGCTCAGGCGCCGTCATCGCAACGGCGGAGCTCATGGCATGGCACGACAAAGTCCTGCCTCGTCTGAGCGAGAGCGATTCTGTGTAAGCCACGCGAAGGCCGTGCCCTCACGTGCTTGGGCCGCTTGTAGCAGTCGTGACTTCGTCGTTGGCAGTAGTCCGTTTTGTTGGCATGGACCACGGCTTCGTTAACCAATTCTAACTTCCGCATGGGGCTTGTGTTTGGGTACAGCGCAATGCCTTCTTTGGCAGACCCTTGAAGCTATCAAGCAGTGCCATGTTCTCGAGCACGACAAACTGCATTGTGGATATGCTGGCCGTCGTCGCTTACCCCAGTCCTGGCGGCATATATTGTGAGCAAGTATAAAGTTGTGTTTGTTGGCGCAATGGTTTGATATCGATTGTGTAGTCATCAATTGGTTTAATGTGCCACAAGTTTCCACCTAACGGTATCGTTCCTGGCTAACCTGTTGCAGCCCCGAGTTGCTACAGGTCAAGCTCCTAGCGCTGCACGAGCCAAAGAGATCACAAAAATTACTAGGCGTCGTGTCGTGGTCGGCAACATTCTCGAAGTCGAGCTCGCTATGGTCAACTGCGTTTACTCGCTAAGATGCATGACCATCAAAAGCGTAACGTTCTATAAATTATGACTATTCCCTTTTATTGGTTAGTAATAGACAATATGTACAACATAGTAGATAATACCTACATGTACCAGGGATTACAATATAATCCCTGTTGTTTCAATAGTATTGTAATCCCTGGCAATAGGGCTAAAGAGAGTGAAAGTCAGTCCGTCCAAACGAACTACAGTACTATTGACTATCTCCCCAGGCAGGAATACCAACGGGATGTCTTATCTTGTACAGCACATGTGTAGTCACACTTGAGCAATGGCTGTAGTGGGTTCCATTCGTTTCAAAGCATCATATCGAGGCAAGTTACAACATTTCGATAGTTCATACTTCTATTTAATGTAACCTTACTACTCTATTCGGCACTGCCAGGCCAAACGATCCTTTGCGTATTTCTCCGCGCTCTTCATACTGCTGTCATAAGTAATGCTGCACGTTGCATGCGTTGAGCTGTCTTCGAATGCCTTCAAGAGGTCATGAGCACCGTTCATCGTGTCGCCGTGTCTCGATGTCGAGGCCAATAGTTTGATCACCTGTACCAAGCAGTTTGAAATCGGAGATGCACAGGCACCTCTTGGAGGCACCACCGTCGCCGGCGTCTCTACCTTCTTTTCTAACTCCACCGTGGCGGTGCTTTGTGCTTATCTGATTGTCGTGCCCACAAGATACGCGGCACAAGATGACGACCTCACTGGCTCGTGTCGCTTCTGGTCACCACCGTTGCCGTGTCTTTAACCAAGACTTGCCGTCGCAGCGCCTCTCGTCCCAGGCGTGGGGCTGGGCGAGCCCGAAGGTTCCCAATGCTTTCCTTGGGATCGGATACTCGAGGTTGGAGGGGCATGGCTTGATGCCGCTGCCAATATGTCAGAAACCAATACGTGTATAAAACGTATGTATAAAACTTACAGTGCAAGTCCGGATACGTTGTGTCATTTCAATTTTGCGATCAGCCGAAGGATGTTTCCGCTCTCGAGCAGTGCCCGCTCAGGGCTGAGTCTTGCGTCCGCCTGCTTTATCATGACATCCATTGGGTCGGGCTACGCCATCTCTGCCTGGAACGCACAGCTGAAGGCGCACCTGGGGATGGACCAGCGCCAGATCGCCACAGTAAGTTCGTCGCTGTCGTTTGGCCTCTATTGGGCCATCATCCCAGGGTTCTTCTTCGACCGGTACGGAGTCCGGCGCACAATCGTTGTGGGCACTATCTTGTTGCCGCTGTTGTACGCATGCCTTTCGGGCCTCACGGCGGCCAAGGCTGCGCCGATGCTTCTTGCCGTCATGTTGGGTTTCATCGGATTGTCGAGCCAATTTGCAGGGATTGTCTGTCTGGGTGCCAACGAAGGCCTCTATGGTGAGCGCAACCGCGGGAAGGTACTCGGTCTGCTTCTATCGTGCTTCAGCGCGGGCGGTGCCGTCTTTTCGTTTGTGTACAAGACGTTCTTTAACGACCATGTTGCCGAATACTTCAGCTTCATGAGTCTCGAAGGTCTCATCGTCTGCGGGCTTGGGGTCATCTTTTTAGCCAACAAGGCCAAGGATGAGCATGAATACGACGCTCTGCCGGATGCCCACGGCCACGCTGTCGACAACATCACGGGCTGGGCGCTCACAAAGGACTCGCGCTTCTGGCATCTCTTTATCGCCGTTCTCGTCGGTGTCGGGACCGGACTCTTCGTCATGGCCAACCTCGCCTTCATCTACGAATCGGCGGGCGGGACCGCCGACCGCGTCGCCCCATACGTCTCGCTGTTTTCCATCGGCAACTTGTGCGGCCGGCTTATCGTTGGGTATCTCTCGGACAAGTACCTGCGCGTCCTGCCTCGCGCCGCCTTTTTGGCCATCGGCATTGCCATGACGATCGTCTCGGAAGTGCTCTTCCTCGTGACTCCTGTCGGCTGGTTTGTCGTCCCCGTCGCTCTGGGTGGCGTCGCGGAAGGCTTTCTTTTCCCCACGTACACCGTGTTAACGCGAGAACTCTTCGGCTCGCGGTACTTTGGCGAGAACTTTGGTGCCATCACGCTTGCGAACGCCATTGGCTTTCCCCTTGTGCTCGGGCCATTGGCGTCGCATCTGTACCACCGCCAAGCGACGCACAACCCCCTTACAGGCGCCGACCAGTGTATTGGCTCAAGCTGTTTCCTGGGGATATTCACGATCGCCATGGGCTTGAACTGCGTGGGTATTTACTGCGCGTACCAGCTCGTCAAGGCCGCTCGCCGGTAATAACCAGCGAAGTATTCGGTGTTTGAGTGCATGCATCTTGTCTCCAATGGCCGTCCTCAACTCCTGGAACTAACTCCACGGTAAACAATTCTTTGTTTCGTTGATGTCTTGGAGCCGCTTAGATAAAATGATTCGGAATCGGCTACAAATGTGAATGGCATGACGCTTGTGAGGCCGTCGAGCTGCCCAAGTGTGGTTTGTCTTACGCAAGAACCGCACGTAAAGTTAGATCTTCAGGTCCTATCCGCACATGTAGCATCACCAACATGGCCAATTTCGCTCGGTTTCGACTGCATTATGTCTTAACACTACGTTAACAGTTGGCTTTGGCCAAAAACACTTTGTAGATCTACAGTTGCTGTCAGTGACAGCGTAAGATAGGAACCCATAAACTACGAACAAGCCCAGCTACAGTTCATGCCACAAGCCGATGGCGTAAAGAGACCTTCCACAGGTTGGTATTCCTGACTCCAGCGGATTTGACACGTGAAGTTAGATGTTCTGTGCGATGAGTGAACTGTTCAAGCACTTTTCCAACCAAAACGGACGCAGCTTTCATTCTTAAACTACGAGGTTAGGGCACTTGACCAGTTGGCTCCACACGCACTCAACTTCAAACTCAAAACGGATACGAAACTCAAAATCTCGAGTAGTAGGTCATCCCTCTACTAGCCAGCAAGATGCTGCGGAATTAGGACGCTTATTAGTAGCAAGAAACAAGAGCATGTGTGGGCTAGCGACACCAATGAGCTTTGGTGCGCGAGAGGCGCCTTTCGCTCCCCGCCCTCGTGGACTACGTGCTCCATCCAAAACTCAACTCAAAACTGACTCCCGCCAATCAAATGGCAGCTGAGATTGCCCTGGCAGGAGGTTGGCATGGCCTCCATCACGAACGACGCATGGCTGCCCAAGGCCGTCGCGCTGCACTACCGCCGCATGAGCGTCGTGATCCGCAACCCAAACAACGGTAAGTACCCCGTGGCCAAGATCAAACAGGGCCTTTTGGAGTCGGGCTTCGATGGCGACGTACCCATCGACTTGGCCGTGAACTTGATCGCGCACGAGCTTGCGCTCAAGACCAAGGACGTGGTCCTCTGCGGTGACGGCCCAGACGCAGTTCTCGTCAACACTGCGCTGAGTAGGGCGGGAAATTCCACCCCGCGCAATCGACGAGTCAAAACGAAACGCGCCGGCCAAAGTGATGGGAGCCCTGTTGACTTGGACCACTCCATTGACATGCCTGCTCTCGTCCGCCAGTATGAGGCCCGCTTCAAGGACACGATCGTGTCCATGGTCACTGCCGGCCATCGCTTCTACATTGCCAACATGGACGATCAGGTGGTACCGTTCGTGCCGGCGCATGTGTCTGGAACGGCTGTTGTTGCGGCCGTCGTCGCTTCTCTTCGGTGCGATAAGCGGCTCGAATACCATGACGGTAGCCACCCGTACTTCTCACTGGCTGCGTCGGTCGACCCCGTCGTTTTGGAGACGCACACCGCGCGGGTCTCCGATGTGGTGCTCGCCGCCCTGCAGCTGCAGAATGGTGCTTATCCTGTGGAGAAGATTCGCCATCGGTTATCCCACGCCGGCGACGTCCCCGTTGGCGCCATCGACGGCGCCGTCGAGGAGATCGTTGCCGCCCTCCTTCGCGAAGGCTCCGTCTGCCTTGTGGGCACTGGTCCCTCGGCTCAGCTAGTTCGCAAAGCACGGACGTACAGGGACGCTGCACCGAGCCCCATTCAAACGTCATTTTCACCGCCACCAATTCCTGCAGTGCTCCCACCACGGCCACCGATGCCAACGGATACACCACCCATGAACACGACGCCGCCACATCCGAAGGGCCTTGATGTCGAGAGTTTCATCGCTACCAACATAAACTTTTTCACTCAACGAATGCTCGACCATCTCGATGCCACCGGCACATACACCGTCACGGATGTGCAGCGCCTCATCCAGGGGCCGTACTACTCGGACACGGTGCTCGGGCGCATTGTTGGCGCGCTCGCGGCCCACCCGAATGTAGTCTTTACCGCCGACGCCAGCGGACTCGGTCGCTTCGCCAAGCACAACCCTGGAGCAAGGTCTGTGGCAGCTACCATAGTAACTCGCTACACCGACATGCATCTGGAGCAAATCCTCGAGTGGGTCGGCGATGGGGGCAGCTTTTACGTTTCGTACATTGCCAGCCAAGTGCGGGCCCTTCTGCCACCGGAAGCTGACATCGCCGACGCCGTGGCTGCCGTCACAGATGCTCTCGCGAAGGATTCGCGATTGCGCTATTGCAAGAACGATGCCGGACGGCCGTGCTTTGTGGACGCAACCGCCAAAGACTCTCCGGCCACTCCAGAGCGCTCCGCCGTGGATCATTTAGCAGACCCCCCAAGCACCCCCCTAGAACGTTACCTCGATTCCACCTTTTTGAATGCCGGCGAGAGCCCAAGTCGGGCTAGCTTGGCCGACTCGGACATGTCTGTCTCACCGCTTCCTAGTCCGCAGGCCATCGGACGCTTATCGTTGCCGGTGCCGCCCGACACGCCGGCGTCGTCTTCGTCATCATCCACAGTCTCCTCCGAGTCGTCATCGAGCTCAACATCATCGCCTGCGGCATTCCCACGTTCTGCAGCAGACGACGCTAGCTTTTCCGAGTCTTCGGACGCTAGCGTTGCCGATTCATCTGACACTGAAAGCGACGGCTCTGCCGAGTCCCCCGCGTCGCCACGTGCAACTCCTGGTGACGTGGCGCCAGCGGTGCGCATGTATTTGCCGGGATACGTAGCCAAGATGATCAAGACGCTCAACCGCGTGCCCCGCTTTTATGCATTTCATCTACCTGGCATCGGGCTCTACGCCGAGAGCAATGTTGCCCAAGCCATCGTGCACGAGGCTGCAAAAGACCCGCGGGTCTCTTTTCATCGACCGACGACCAAGGGTGCGTGGCCATATTTCTGCAAGGCCCGTGCCGCCACTCCTCGCGTCGTCTCTGTTACGACGACGGCCGCACTGGACACCGTCGTTGAAGTTGTCGCGGCGTTGATCCACGCGCCGGCCGTTGTGGCGTTGGACTGCCACGGGACAGAGTTCTCGTCGATGCTCATCGTGCTCGCCTTCAGCGACGACGTCTACACCATCGAAGCTGGTGCGGTGGATTTGGCGGCGCTAGTCGCATGCCTAGGGCCTCTCCTCGCGTCCCCAACGGTCACAAAGGTCGTCTTCGATGCGCATCGTTGGGCCGCGTGCCTCGGTGAAATGGGCATCACTGCGGTCGCAGCTGTCGTCGACCTGCAACTGTTTGTGGAGATGATTACGGGCGATTGCAATGCCCCGATCACTGCGATGCTGCAGCTCTTGAGCTTTACTGATCACCGGCATCCAAAATATCTTGGGCGACCACAGCTCCTTGCAACAGCACCGCGGTCGAACCAAGCCCTAGCCACTGCTACAGCGACGGCACAAATCTTGTTAAAGGCGTTTAACAGCCGCCACTCGCAGCTTCTTGAAGCCATTATCAAGCTTTGCATCGCCTCGTGCCTTCGTGTTAGCAATGCCATTGCCGCTAATGGCGCCCGCACACTATGTTTGGATCGTCGCAACAACTACCGTCTCGTGT
>JNBR01002243.1:0-25570 GCA_002081595.1 Achlya hypogyna
CACATTTTGAGAACTCCCCATTTTTTGGGCTGTTGACGACATTGAACTTACAAGGACTGCTTCTTTTTCCTCGACTGTTGATGCAAAGGTACAGTGGCGGAGGAAATTTAAGGCAGTTTTCTCTGATTGGGTCAGAGCCAAACTAGCGGATGCTGATTGGCTTCCTCCTTAACATAATTTCTTAAAAATCCTCGCAAAAGTAAATCCCTTCATATTATATATAACATTTGGATGAGCCAAGAAATATCTAGCCAATATATTATTATATAATGTATTTCATACAAAACTGGAAATATGAAAAATATATTATGAAATTTGGTGCGCCTATTTACCTCATAGAGAAACGAAGTAAAACGACAACAATTTGAGCACAAATATAGAGAGAGCCCAGAAACCCTGATACCTCCATGTCATGATACCTCCTTTCCCGTATATTTTTTTGACGCATTAGAGTTGGCAGGATTTTTACCCTACCCCTAAAAAAGTGCCTTAAATTTCCTCCGCCACTGTAATAATAGAGTAATTTTCAAGCAAAACCAGGTGCAATCATGCTCGGTGCTTTATTTCACGTCTGCATAATTTGTGTGAATTGATTTTTTTAGGTAAAACATGTCGAGCTCACAACTTGATAAGAATGGATTTTTGTTCGTCATTCGTTCTGGTCCATGTACAAAGCAAGCTTCGACGGGCGCGGTACCTTTGCATGATTTCGGTTCTCGTCGACTGAGTCGCTGAACCAACTTCCAGATTCGTATCCAACATACCAGGGTGGCGAAGAAAAATAGATGGGAATTTTTTCTTCACACTGGGACGATGTGAAGTATACTTATTTCGATCACTTGACGGGAGACAAATCTGCCTGCGACGGCATTCTGGCGTCGTCGGTGAGGTCGCGATCGAGTGTGCCGTCGCATTCGTAGGTTGGTACTCTCCCGCGCGAGCCTTGCTACCGGGTGGGCGGCAAACGGCCTATTCGCCATCTTGACCATCCTGCTCCCGCGGTTTTCAGCCGCACATTGATTGTAACGATCCCGGGTAGAGCTAGCTCATCGAGAGTTCTCTCGGTCAGGCTGTCGAAGTCGTTAAGTGTACTACGGACCGAAGCGCTGGTGTGTTCATCGTTCGTTTCGCAAGCGTCGTACATCTGGAGGCAACCTCTCAGCACTGCGACAACATGAGCGGAATTCCTTGGAAAACTCAAAGGGTTAAAGTCATTCTACGCGTTAAACAGAAAGATACCTTTTAGCGGCGCTTGGATGGACGACTTGAACGCCATGTCGCTCGAGGTCTTCCAGTACCTCGGGTCGCACGCCGCCGTGTCCAACCTCGAGCCCAAACCCATGCCGGGCATCGCCACGCACAACATATCGCTCTGGGAACAGGTGCGACGAGCTGCTCTGTGTGGGAGTCTTCCACGAGTCTGCGCAGCGCAACAGCCCCAAGAAGCTTCCGCCAGACCTCGTCGCGTTTCTTGTCGCCTCGAACGGCCTCTCGGTCAAGTGGCACGCTGTGCTCAATCACAAGTTCTTTGCGCTCGGCCACTTTTGCATCAACCCGCTCCAGAGCATGAAGCGCGTCGACGTCGTTTTTCCTGAAGCGATCCATGGTGCGGTCACCAAACCGACATCCAGAGTCGAATGACGACATCTAGCGGGGTTTGTACTGGAGTCCTCCCCCACGATGGGCGACGTTTGCCTCGTGTTTGTCGAAGACGGTGCGAGCTTTGCGCCGTCTCCGGCCAACGACTCGTCGCTACTGTAGATGTCGCCCAGGTGTGGCTGCGCGACCTCACGGACCACTGGCACTTTTTGGCCAAGTCTTTTGGCGACTACTATCGGCTCATGTATCCTTCCACCGAGCTCTATCCCATGCGCTCTCGTAGGATCGTGCACCTCGGGCTCGTGGGGTGGCAGCTGCTCTTCACCCCTGATGGCCTCGACCCCGTCACACTCGTACGCCGCTGGCAACCACCGATCTCATTCCGCGCATAGCAATGGTTCCACCTGTTCGTGCCCGGGCGCATGCTGCAGCCGCCCGCTTCCAGCGCCATCGACAAGGTTCAATTGCTCCCATTTACACTTTAAAGCGGTTCGAGGTAAAAGATGGTCGGGTCTTTGTACGCTAGCCGGGCGTAGTCGTCGAACAGGAGCAGGCACGCCTTGCGCTTGATCATGTCGGGCTGGATCGAAAACACTTTGCGAGCGCGAACGAGGCCCTGGCCTTGGCCCCGCGACCTATGGCTCGTAAGGCACCGACGCTTGCGCACCCACCCACCGCTTGTACAGCTGCACATTGATGGCATACTCATCGGGGTCTGCGACCTCGATGCGCACCACTTGGCACACTTGGTAGCGCAAATGGTGCTGCTTGGCAGACGCTGTCGTGTCCACCAGCAACATCTCGCCGACGCAGAGCTTCATTTTCCTACATGCGCCTTGAGGCTCTGCCCTCGGGCGGGCAACGGGCGTACTTTTCGTTGGGCAGACTCACTTCCATGGCTTTGGACACAAGTTTGCCGTCGTCGTCGAAGCGATCGGGCGTAAAGTACGCGTGAGCGAGGTCCACGACGCGCTACAGTACGCTGACACCGGCAGCAGATGCTTCAACGGACCTGCTGGATTATGCACTCGTACACCCACGAAAAGCGAACGACTGGGACGTCGTAGTCGGTGGCCACGGAGCACATCTAGTGGCGCCGTGGGATTGAGGACCTGGTGGCCACCCGCGTACGTAGGTATGTTCGTTCGAAAGCAGCACGTCCACTTTGCCGGCCTTGATCGCGCTCATCTTGACATCCTACGCAGCCATCGTAAAGCCGCATCAGGCACGAAGGACCCACCCGCACGACGCCTTGGGCCCCGCAGCCGTCCAGGAGGAATATCGCCGCGTCGGCGAGGCCCTTGATGCTGTCGCGGTCTTGGAACGAGACGTCGTACGGAATGCCAAAGCGAAGCTCCTTGAAAAGCTTGGCCTAAAGCGACGGTGCGTTAACTTCACTGCCTGACGACGGCGCAGACGTTGTGCTCGGGCGGCCGCACAAGGCTGCGTTTGAGTGTCCACGACAGCCCGACAGGTATCCAGTAGCTACGGCACCTGAGCCCGGCTGCGACGGAGGAGACGATTACCCAGCAATGTCGACGATGGTTTGTGTCTGGAAGCATGCTGTAAGCCAGTCGGGGTGTACGATCGGCACGTTGCACACGAGCGCGTAGTGAAACTTGAGGCGGCGGCTCGCCTCGGGCGTCGCAATCACGAAGCACTTGTCTAGCCGCAACCCCGTTAGCGGGTGCGGCCATAGCTACGTACTCTCGAGGTCGAGCATGGCCTCAGGCTTGCTCTCGACCTTGCCGCCATAGGCGTGAATCTGGTGCTGCAGCTGCTTGGCCGCCGGCACCTCGAAGCCTGTGAGAAAGAAGTGGTAGTGCTTGTGGAAGAGTTTGACGCTGCGGGACGGGTAGGCCTTCTTGGCTTCATGAACGGGCACAGGCGACGGTGTCGACGTCTTGAGCCGCTTGCGCGCCGACGACGACGGCGTGGCCTCCGTCGGTGCCGGCGGCCGCTCGGGTGTCGTAAAGTGCTGTTGCAGCACGGCCTGCACGAAGGCCGAGCTGGCGGGCTGCGGTGCTGGCGCCGTTGGTGGCCGCTTGCGCAAGTGCGGCGAAACGTAGTTGGCGACGTGCAGGCCCGCATGCAGCGCCGACGTCGCCAGGGCCGGTAGGTCTGGCGGACTGAACGGCGTGTCAGCCTGCGACTGCGAGTTGTCCGTGAGAAAGTCAAAATGGCGCTGGAGCGACGGTGTCGTTTGCGACGTCGGTGGCTGCGACGACGGTGGCTGCGACGATGGTGGCTGTGACGACGGAGGCTGTGACGCCGGTGTCTTGGTGTAAAACTCGTCTTGAAGCCGCCGAACGACGCGCGGTTGGTCCTGCGACTCGGACGCGCTCCCAAGCGTCGAGCGGACATCGTCGATGGACTCGTCCACAACATCAAAGCGCGCGAGGTGGGCGTCGTCACTCGCGGGAGGCATGGGCCGCACAGTGTCGGTGAGAGCGGAGACGGGGCTATTGACGGGAGCGTTTGTGGGTGCGGACAGCGCCGTTCCAAGGCTGTCGTCCTGGGTCCACTCGTGGCCGCTCGTATGGATGTGGATGGATTCCTGGGTTTCGTCATCGTATTCGCTCGCGTCGGCATCATCGTCATCAGAACTCGCGGCGTCGTGGTCGTCGGCCACCGAGGCCTTCTCGGGGCTGCTGTCTTCCAGCGCGTGGTCGTCGTGAAGTGTGTACGCCGGGCGCTCGGTGGCTTCGTCGACGTCAGCGTCGTCGGAAGCGCCGTCGTCGGGATCTGGAAGCACTTGGGTCTGCGCCATGTCTTCGGTCTCGCTCCAGACCACCGTTTCCGTGTCCGAGACAGGCTCGTCGTTGCCGCCCTGCGTTCCCTCCGTGCTAATGTGCGTCGTGTCGGTTGCAAAGGAAGCGTCAACAGCCGGAGCATCTTCTACTGAAGCGCCATCGTCCACGCGCTGTGTCATCTCAGTCATGTCCTCATTCTCATCGCCGTCCTCATCGTCGTAGTACGAAATCCCGCTCTCTTCAATCGTGCCTAGTCGCAGGGGAAAGGGCCGCTCGGCCTCTTGGCTCATGGGCGGTGGGTCGTCGTGGTACGGCATGCGCCGGTAGACGTCGGACGCGCTCAAGCTCAAGGCCGCGCCGTCCTCTTGCGACGGCTCGGACGGGAACGTGCTTGGCGGGTCCGGGTCCATGGGCGCTGCGGAGAAACAGAACGAGCCAATCAGCTCCTGCGGTGCCCAATTTGCGTGTAATTAGATTTGGCATTCGATGCCGAATTGAACGTATTTCAACGGGAACGCGAAAGGCCAACCGAGACGGAAGGTCTTCTCTCAATGCCACCACAGTCGCCCAGCAGATGCAAAAAGAACGCAGTCGGACCAACTCCCGCTGCGCAAAGGTTTGGACGTGTGTACCGTGTTATTGACTCGCTTATTGGGCTTATAGTCTGAAATTTCGTTTCGCAGCGTTTCAAGCGGGCAATTACGAGATGCCAAAATTAGTCTGTTAAATTCGGCATTTGGGGAGGCAGTTACTTGAAACGGGCCGATGATCCGCCATTCGGTCGGCCTGTCACGACGACATCTTGAGCTGACAGCCGCGTAGAGTGCTCGGGATCTGCGACCGTCGACGCCGGACACGCAGGGTGCCGATGGTGCCGACGTTCCAGACCCTCCACCGCGATTCCTGGGTTTGCGGCGCCAGTCGATCGTCGTCGTGCCTCACGCGATCAAGTGCTTGTGCAGCAGGCGGATTGCCGTCAAAGGCGGGGCCGACACGAGTCTTTGCCCCATGCACGCATTGGACTACATCAGCGAGCTCCCGATCGACCGACCGAAGCTTGCGTGCATCCCACCAGCCGCGAGTATCAAGAGCCTACCGCCTTTCGTCGTCGGCGAGGACGTCGTCCTACTGGGCGGTCTTCCTGAAGTCGCATCGCCTCCCAAATCTCCTTTGCGCAAGTCCCATCCGTTTGAGCAGCTCCGGGCGCGCGTGACAATCGTGAGCGACGACACCTACGGCACGGACGGCACCTTCTCCGTCCGCAGCACCGACGGTGTCGTCTACCACGGCATCTCGAGTATGCGCCTCGAGTCGCTGAACAAGGGCCCCGCGGATGTCACTCCACGCTTCGTTGACAAGCTCATCTTGAAGATGGTACGCCGCCATCATCTTTACTTACTCCCAGCCCAGGCGTAGGGCCGCAATGGCGCCGAACTCAACGTGCGGGAGCTTTCGATCGCACCATCGACCGAGGTACCATCACATCCAAGGAATCGCGTTGACCCCCGTCCAGCTACCGCTGCAACAGCTCGATACCATGCTCCAGCAGTACTCCAAGCTCATTCGTCTCAAGTACCTCTCGCCCGTCAACATGGCCACGGTGCTCGCGCGGCGATCGTCGCTGTACGCTGCTCTCGGACAGTACGACGCCTCGCTCGCCGACGCTAACGCGGCTATTACGCTTGAGCCCAGCCTCACGAACGTACGTAGTGCCTAGTGCGGGGCGACACTCACGGCGTTTCACAGGGGTACTATCGGAAAGGAGTAGCCCTGGCGAGTCTCGGCGAGTTCCCCGATGCATGCGTTGCCTTCCGTCAGGGGCTCGGGATCGACGGCTCCTGTGTGCACTTGCGGCATGCGCTGCAAGTCGCCATGCAAAACTTCAACCAGCATCGGCACGATGTGGAATAGCTCTTGTCCATCCCACTCCCTGTCCATCCATACCCACCTACGCCACGGAGGATTCCCCAGGATGATCTTTTGGAGCATGGGACGCGGCGGCTGCTGCGGATGGAAGCTGGATGAGGGGCGGACTTGAACCCCGCATTGGGTTGCTTGTTTGCACTACACAAGCCTGACCCTGGCGTGCGGCGTTGATGCGCGCGGCCTTTACACGGCTGGAGCGCAGGCCTTCGATCGCCAGACGCTCGGCTTGTCAAGGAGCGACGTGTCGCAGACGCTCACCCTCACAATCCACGAGGAAGCGGTCTGGTATCCGGCGGCCTGTCGACCACACACCTCAGGAGCGCATCACGGTCGCCTTGGCGACACCGTAGGTGCATCGAAGGCATCTCAGTCACGTCGTCGGTGGCGGACACGGCTCGGCCGCCGGTGCGGGTGCGCTCCCGACGACATCGGTGGCAAAATATTCGACAAAATATTTGGCTCCTTCCGATCTTGCCATTTAATTCATGACGTTCCACCAAGGTATACAAATACCAAGTGTATTGCCATCCGGTCCATTAAAATCACCTACCTACATTCCAGCACAGTGGACCGTATGCTTTTCCGGAGAAGATCGAGTTTCAGAGGTTTTTGCTGGGCCCAATACAAAGATGTGGAAATGCGATGTATGGGGGTATGCGGTGTGAGAGGTTGCGAACAGCGCTGGGAGAGTATACCCAAATCCAAACCAGCCGCGGGCGCGATCCCACGCCGGCGCAGCCACCGCAACCCCGACCTCGACTGCGCGACCGACTGCGGTCCCACAAACAGTAAGCATAAGCTCGACGGCTGAGCTCTCTCCGCCGCCGGCGATGCCTCTCTCGCCGGACTTCAAGATCCACATGCTTGAAGAGCCTGAGGAGCACTTGGGGCATGGCCCGCGATCGCTGTATAACTCCGACCACGACGGGCTTGATATGGATGCACCACACATGCGGCATGGCACGAGCCATCGCATGTCGATCGTCGAAATGACGGAGCGCATCCCGCGATTCGTGCTCGGCCTGGCATACACGCGCAATTCGTTCTTTGCCAAGAAGCTCCTACTCACTGGCCTGGGCCTCTTCATTGTCGACGTGACTGCAATTGTGTACCTCTACATGGCCGACGACACGGGCTTTGCCGTCACAGACCAGCCGACCGGGTGCGACAACTGGGTTGACTTCGGCATCACCGTCTTCTTCACGGCGCCGCTCATCTTTGTGCTCTTTCTACCGGCCACGGGCGTGCGCCTCTTCGAGCTCTTTATGCGCAAGAACCGCACGCACTTCGATGTCCATGCCAAGGTCAAGTTCAAGGTCACACGCACTTGGTACCTCCAGTTCTGTGAGGTGCGGCATCTTTTCTGTCCATCTACCCACCTTCCCACGTAGGTCATCGCGGCGCTGTTGATTCTCTACTACATCTTTATCATCCTCGCGATCGTCGACATGGTCTTCGGCCCGTCCACGTTCGCGTGCAGCGAGGTCGCGCCGCTGCTCTATGCGTTCATCGCTTTTGTCGTCTTCTTCTCCCTGCCAGCATACATCGCCACATTCACCCGCTTCCGCGAGCACATCAAGATGCAGCTCGGCGCGTACAAAGAATCGAATCAAACGGGCGACGTCCGGTCGCACCTTGCGACGGCCAAGTCCCCCGAAAGCCGCCTTCGCAAGCGCCTCTACAAGGCCGCCGAGCACTGCAACGCCGAAGAGTTAGACGCCGCCATCGCCGAGGGCCGCGCCCTCATGGGCGATGCCTTCGCCCAGCGCATGTACTCATCGACTAAGCTCCATCTTGGCTTCTGGAGCTTCTCCAAGAAGAATCCTGTCCACGTCGCGGCCGGCCTTGGCGACACCGCCGCGCTAGCCAAGCTCTCGGACGCCGGATTTGACCTCAATGCGCTCGACAAAGTCGGCCGCGTCCGCTTCAGCACCTCGGACCTCTTCTGGTTCTTTGCGCGCCTTGTGGTCGAGCGGCCGTGGGTGGCAACGGACGCCGATCGCCACAGCAAGGCGACGCTCATGACGCCGCTGCACTGCGCTGTAGCTACGTCACAGGTGGACACGGTGCGCTGGCTCGTCGAGGAGAAGCACGTCGACGTCAACGTAATGGCGCAGTCGCCGCATCGCGCCGACCGCCTGCCGCCGCTCTTTCTCGCCGAGCACCCACGCATCGTCGAGATTCTGCTCAGCGCTGGAGCTAACCACCTGGTGGTCCCGGACCCTGGGTACACCTCGGGCCCTTGGCGTCGCTGACGCTGCCTAGGCACATCAACTGCATCACGGCGCTCGAGCTCGGCTATCTGCGTGAAAACTACGCTGTCTGCGCGGTGCTTGAAGACTGGGGCAGCGACGTAGCGCTGACGCCAATGCATGCGGCTGCGGCTACGGGCAACATGACCAAGTAGGCGCGGGCGGCCGTCCGCGCTCATGGCATTGCGTAGGCTGCAGCAATTCCTCAAGATGAAGGTGAACCCCAACTGCCTCGGCGAGCACGGCTACATCGGTGTCAAGTGCCGGACACCGTTGCACTGGGCGGCTGTCAACGGCCAGTGGTCGTGCGCGTCGCTGCTGCTTGCTGGCGGTGCGGACCCCGACTTCCAGGACGACATGGGGCGCAGTCCGCTGCACTGGGCCGTGCGCAACAACAAACTCGATGTCGCCCGCATCCTTCTCGATCACGGGTGTGACGTCAACCTCCTCGACAAGAAGGGTATGACGCCCATCATCTGCGCCGCCGTTGCCGAGCGCATGGATGCGACGCTGCTCAAGGTGCGCCTTGGCCGCGATCGCTACTCACGCAACATAGTTGCTCGTATCCAACGGCGCCAACATCAACTACCAACTGCGCTCGAACGGCGACACGGCGCTGCACCTCGCGATCAAGCACGAAAAGCAGGAGACGGCCATCTCGCTCGTACGGCGGGCCCTAGACGGTAGTCTGAGCAGCGTTGCCTAGGTGAGCTGCGGCGCCAACATCATGACAACCAACCACGCCGGCCTCCGAGCGCTGGACATTGCGACGTCGACGGCGCTGCAATTTGCGATCAAGTCGGCGGCCGGCCACCGCGACGTCATGATCAGTTACACGCACTCGCACGCGGAGTTTGCTCTCAAACTGCGCAAGTCGCTCGAGGCCAACAACATCACGGCGTGGCTGGACACGATGGACCCGAGTGGCATCGGTGGCGGCTCCGTCTGGCGCGAAGAGATCGCCAAAGGCATTGCCAACGCCACGCTGCTCGTGGCCATTCTCACAGACGACTACACGCGCTCCGAGTGGTGCCTCAAGGAGCTGGCGTGTGCAAAGCAAGTAGGTACACCGGTGCTGCCCATCTCGACCGAGCACGTGCGCCTCAACGAAGAGCTTCAAGTGTACCTGTACACGCGGCAGATCGTGCCGTTCGAACCCGCCATCACGGCCGTCGACAACCACAACCCGCGCCAAGTCACGTACGCCTACGACGATGACAAGTACCAGCAGCAGTTCCGGCTGCTACTCGACGGCATCCGCGACGAGGTCGAGAAGAAGCGCAAAGCCGTCGCCTTGAGGTCCATGGACACGCTAAGCCCAACCGGCGCCATGAACAACCCGCAGCTAGCCTTTGCACTCGCAAGTCCGTCGATGAGTCCAACGGCGCACGCCGACGCCAAGTTTGTATTCATCGCGCACGGCGACTGCCACAGGAGCTTCGTCAAGCGGCTGTATCATGAGCTCACGACCAGCAAACAGGTGCATTGGTAAAGAGAAGGGCTCCGGCTCATGGATGCGGTAGATCCCGGTGTATGTGGACCTGGACGCCAAGGGGGACCCCGCAGCGCGGGTACACGCGGCCAAGGAAGCGATCCTGCGCTGTGCCTGCGTGGTAGTGGTGCTCTCGGCCAAGAGCGCGCAGAACGAGATGCTCAACGACCAGCTGGCCTTCGCCGAGGACAAGGGCCGGCCCATCTTTCCTGTCGTACTGCACACCGACTTCACGCGGTTGCCGCCCAACCAGACCTACTCGCTCTCGCGCGCGCCGATGCATCACTTCGCGCTGGACCTGGGCTTCCACTCGTCCTTTGACCAGCTCTTCGCGGACCTCGGGCCGCATGTCGATGGCCGCACGTCGCTCGTCGAGGGCATCGTGTGAACGACCCCAGAGCGGAGTTAGTAGATGCGTGTATGATTCCAAACAAACCTCGGCATGTTAGTAGAGTAGCCATGGCGGGCACAATGAACGGAGCCAGGAAGAGTCGATGTGATGGCTGCTTGGTAGTCGTTCCCAGCCGCGTGATGCCTGCTGGCGGAGACCGATGCGTGGGCAGCCATCAGGGCTATCGGCACAGCGTGCAGAGTCGACCCAGTGAGACCCCTGGTCTGGCCGTAATTCGTCGGCTAATGATCCCATTGCCGTCTGTACTGAGATCTCCATCATGGCAGCGGGCTCTGGCTGTTGTGCGGCCGTGTGAGGAAGCAGAGCTGCCAATCCTCCGTGGCACCTGCGACGATTGCTCCGTATTCATGTGTGCAGTTGGCTTCAACTGCATCGTCGAGCACTTGGTATCTTCCTGTCCGCCCACACTTTGCCGCCAAATCCTTCGCCCACCGCATTCAGCGCGGCGAGCGCCTATTGCCGCATCCCACAGCGAAGCGCGACGAAGGCTCATCCCGCCGCCGGCATCCTTGCTCCTGAAACAGAATCTTCTATGAAACAGAATCTCTCGATACACTGGTTTGGCCACTGGTACCTTCCGATTTCGACGGCCTGGCACCCGGTGCTGTCCACACCGGAGCCTTGATCGCACTGCAGCGCGCGACTGCGTTGCAGCCCTAGCAGGGCCGGGCACCGAGGGCCTTGAGCTCGAAGATGGCTGCCTGCAGGCCACCGACGCAACTCACTGGAACAGCGGGAAACACTGGAAGCTCGAACGCTGTTTACGCACATCGCCATCCGGCCGATTATCCGAACGCGTTCGCGACGGAAACCAATCGCTCGCATGCTGCGCCACTGCCGCCGCCTGGCGGGCCGCCGATCGTTTTGCGCGGCCGCGGGTCCGTCCATCGACGCCCTCGCCACAGACGACAGCCAGTGGCCTCGCGCGCTGGCTGAGCTTTCAACCACGCAGTGGCAAGAGCTACTGGCGCACGCACCGGCGCACAGCGGTTTTGCCGCGCAATTGCACAAACCTGGCGCATCGAGCTACGTGCACCTCGCGAGCAAGTCACCTGAGTTGCTCGAACCGCTGCTGCGAGTCATGATCACGGGCGTGCACGCCACACACCCAGAGAGCCCGGAGGCGCAGGAAGCGTACCTTGTCGACGTAGGCGGCCGACCACGGTGAACCTCATGCTTGCGCCATAGGTGCTGCGGCGCATGGCGACACTCACATCAGACGCCAAGATGGTGCGCGCGTCCTCGTTCGTGGCCACGTCCATCGCTCCGACGAACCCGACGCAGGCAAGCTTGCTCTTTCGCGCCTCCTTCCTCGCCTCCAAGGACAAGGCGGGGCCCTCGGGCGCTTTCCACTTTCTTTTCACGACGCTGACCAAGCATGACCACATGGAGGAGGTAGGTGTCTTCGTCAGCTAAGCTCGAGCCGCCGTAGGCGCACCGCCTGCTGGCGTTCGCCAAGGACCACCGGATCAAACCGCGCTCCGACCACCTCGGCTACGTGCTTCATCAGCTTCAGCGCACTCGCGCGTCCGCAATTCCGTCCTTTCTAGAGCTCACGCTCGACGTGCTCGGCCGCTTCAAGCTCGAGACCAACTTTCGTTTCTGGCACCAGAGCCTGTCGTCCGCGACGGCAGTCGAAGCGACGCCGTTGGTTCTGCAGTGTACGTAGCCCGCACCTGGGACTCCATCGACGCCGCGTAGTGTACGAGGTCATGCGAAGCAAGCGCATCAAGCCGCGGCCCGAGATCAGCCTGCTCCTTCTCGAGTACTTCCACCCGCGTCACGACCGCACGGCCGACACCGACGCCTTCGCCCGCATCTACGACGACGCCGTCGCAGTCGGCACCGCGTCTCCGGTTCGTACTGGCGCCGCCCGCACCGCCTTCAACGTGGGTCGTAGGCCATCTTTGGCACCGCCCTCGATGCTACCGTGCTCACCAAGGACTCTGCCTTTGTGCAGCGTGTCCTGGCGGACATGGCAGCCGCCAACTGCACCATGGACGCCGCCCTGTACAACGCCGCGCTGCGCGCGCTTGCGCAGTCGGACGACGCCGCCGGTGCCTCTCGTCTGCCGACCAGCGGCCCGTGACACCTGCTCTAGATGCTGAGACAGCCTCGAAGCTGTTCGGCCGCATGGAGGCGGCCGGCGTACCACCGACGACGTCAACGGTGACGGCGTTGGCGAAGCTGCACCGACGGTCGCCCGAGACCCTCCGCGCTTGCATGGAGCGCTTGGCCCCGGCCTTTGCGGGGACGATGGCCTCGGGCCCGATCTCGGACCCGGCCTCGCACTGCGCACACATTGCGATCAACAACCTCGTGCGCTTCGAGAAGGACCCCGCGGCCGCCGCATCCCTGCTCTCAGCGCTCCAGGCGGACGATCGGTGGCGCCTTGATGCATTCATGGTACCTTCCTGCCGCAACGTTGCTCAAGCGGCTCCTACTAGGTCGACCGCATCATCCGGTCGCTGCTCCACGCACGGGAGTTTGCACTCGCGACTGAGTGGCTGCTGGCGTTTGGCGCGACGCACGACGTCGGTCGCAGCGTTTACGAAGCGTGGTTTGCAATCTCCCACCAGGCCAAGGCGTCGCTGGCGCAGGCTCCGGCCGTCTTCGCCCAGTGGCGGCGCTCGATGGAGTTGACCGTCGACGACTACGGGCTTGCAATCTACGCGCTGTGCCAGCGGCAGGACTTGGCCGCAGCACTCGACATCTACAGCCAATTGGTGCGTCGCGCACCGACTCACCGCCGTCAGCGTCGCTTAGGAAGGACCGCCGTCCGAGAAGATCTGCGTCGCGCTCATGAAGGCGCTCCACCAGGAGCAGGCGCAGGTCAAGAGGACCCGCCACCAGCGCGTCGATGACGGCTTTAAGCGCTTCTTCCGCATTGCCATCGCGCAGCACGAGGCACGCGCGCCTACTTTCCACGCCGCGCTTAACCTCGCGACCGCCGCGCACGACGCCGACTTCGTTGCCGAAGTGATCGACGCCACTGTCATTGACCGGCCTGCTGACGCCTGGCGTCTCGACCTCCCAGCGTACAACAAGGCGCTCTGCGCGTGCGCTGCCCACTCAGAGCTGCACACGCTCGGCCTGCAAGTTTACGAGCGCATGCATGCGTACGCAGGCATTTTGTTGTCGCGACTGACGCCGCCGTAGCGAACAGATCGCACCCGATGAGCTCACGATGATGGCGTGCGTCAAAATGGCAAAGTCCTTTCCTGCGTCGGCCGCCACCTTTGGCTTGCTCGAGGACTTTCGACGGTGCGACCAGTGGCTGGCTGTCAGCGCTCTCACACGCTCGTAGCCTCGACCGGTGGCCAACTATCAAGGTGTACACTGCGTTCCTGGAGATCCTGGCGCAAAACGAGCAGTGGGCCGACTGCGACCTTTTGCTACAAGTTCTTGAGGCGCAGGGCGTGGCGCTCGATCTCAAGGCGGCCACGCTCTTCGGCTGCGTTTTCGCCCAGCAGCGCAAACAGACGGCTCTGCTGGAGCTTGTGGCGCACATGCACGCCAAGGGTACGTCGACGGTGGCTAAAGGTGCTCAGCCGCCGTAGGCATTGCCCCCGATGCGCTCTTCCTGCGCGAGATCCTTGCCCGCTTGGCCGTGCACTGGGACATCGACATGCGCCTCGAGTTCTGCAAGCAGGTGCTCACAGTAGCCCGTTCCCAAGGTGCGAGCTGCAACTGCTCCACGTCTGACGCCGAATAGTGTACTACCTGTCGACGATCGAGCTCTGCTTGAGCCAGAGTACGTCCATTAGCCGAGGAGCGAGACGCTGATGCGGTGGTAGATTTGCTCGACCGCGCGCTCAACCTCGTGGTGCAGATGGAGTGCGATGGATTTACCGTCGACGCCGCCGTGCTCGTCGACGTCATCGACCGCGCGGCGTCCACGCGTGATATGGAGAAGGTGGTCTCGGTCGTGGCCCAGCTCATGGACGGCGGTGGGTAGCGGGCATTCACCGGCGCTCATATGGCCCGTAGATGTGGCCCGCGAGGTGCCGTTCGGGCCCGAGGTGCTCAGCGTTCTCTTGCGCAAGTGCGCCGCAATGCAGATCAAGACGGGCACCTCGCTGCAGTTTATTCGACGACAAGCGGCGGCGCTGGGCTATCCACCCGAGTAAACACCCGACATAGACACTGCATTGAACACGCTAGCCTAGTTCTTGTTGAAGTAGCTCGTGATGCTTTCGATGATGGACGGTGCGTCGTTGAGCAGCGCGCGTGTGGCGTCGCTGATGTACGACTGCACCGCACTCTCGAAGTCCGGGTTGAGAATCACGGCACAGTACTGGCGCTGCAACTCGTCGGCGTCATCCGAGTTGTGCAGGCGGTGGAAGCAGTTGCGCGTGGACGCAAACGTGTTGTTCCAGCGGCGCTGCGTTGCGGCCGTCAGGTCGCTCACCGGTGGCCCGAAGTCCGTCGGCGACGACCGCGCGAGGCGCACTTTGTTTATGTGTACACACTCGCATGTGGCAGCGACGTCGACTGCATACATGTCGAGGCTCGAAAGGTGGCCCAGCAGGCTCTGAGCGAAGGGCAGGCTGAAGAGGTTGGACTTTTGAAGCGCTTCAATGAGCTTCTGCACCTTCCCGAGGAGGTCTTGGACCCACGCGATGTACTCCGTCGTGGCGTCGTCGACGTCGGAGGTGGCGTTGGCGGCCGAGTGGAGGGCCACGAAGTTCGGGTGCTCGGCTAAAAGCACAGCGGCCGGCTGGTTGGTGGAGCAGCCGCTCGCCGTCCAGAGCTGCTTATCGAGATTGTTGGACGCGTACCGATAGGCATACGGTCCCAGCGAGGCCGTATCCATCATGTCGCCCGGGGTGTGGAAGCCCTGCGGCATCCACTCGGCGAAGTCGGTCGCGACGTCCGCCGGCACCACATTGAACCGGCCGTTGCCGAGGTCGTCGTACGTGAGGAAGCTCATTTCCTCGTTGATGCCGTCGCCGCTTCCGGAGCCTCGGTAGCAGTTGCTCTCGACAGTGCGCGTTTGGCGCGACGGGTTGGTGCAGCCGTGACAGGCCTCCCAGAGCGCGTATACCCGATCAATGTTTCCCTACGAGTCGTGGGCGTCCGAACATGCGACTTCCGCACGTACGTGGTGCAGCAAGAAGACGGGGTCCGCCGGACTCACGAACGTGGTTAGGAACCCGCCATTGTCGTTGTGCGGCGACACGTGGATGTCGCCAAGCGCAATGTTGCTAAAGGTCGAGTACGACGTGGCCCGCGCAAGGCTGGCCGCAAGGCTCAAAAACGCCGACGACGACATGGGGCGCGAGTAATATCCGCTCTGGTCGTTCTAGCCATTGACGCAGGTTAGAGATCCAAGTGAGCAATGTGGACGGACGTAGTCGTCCCAGCCGCGACGCACGACGGGACAGTTGGGGTTGTACGGCGTTGAGAAGCGCCCGAGCGTCGCACCCGCACGCCAGTTCTTGGTGATGCTATTGAGCACGCAGTAGCCCGTGGCAGAGCCCGACGGAGAGCCCGAGGCAGGGTTGTTGTACACGGGTACCGACTGGTACGGCGTCGACGCCGATCCGCCGCCTCCCCATTCGGCTAGAATGGCTACGCAAACACACAGCTAAGCGCCAGATAAGGCATAGGGACGCACGATGGCACTGAAGCTTGGTGCGGCAACCGTTGCTTTGCATGTTGGCGGCGTCCTTCGCCCAGTCCCAGTACGGAAGATCCATGCAGGCGCAGATGCCACCCGTGGAGCGCATGAGGTTCTGCACCATGAGCAGCCACTTGCGGTGCCACTGCACAAAGCCGTTGGTGTGATGCGCATACTGGTCATTCGGTGCATACACGTGAATGCCCGTGAGCTTTTGGTAGTAGCCCCCTTGGTACAAGCGGTCAACACACGTCATAAAGTTGGCCTTGTCTTGAGCTGAAAGCGACGACCAGTCGCGGCGGATATTGGGACAGTTGCTCTTGGCGCACACCGACGGCGCCGTGCCCGTGCACGTGTAGAGTGCTTCGGTGCGGCAGCGAAAGCTGCAACCGTCGCCAGATACGTTGTTACCATCGTCGCACTGTTCGTTGCCCGATACGATGCCGTCACCGCAGGCCGTCGCCCGCGCGCACGTAGATGGCCCACCGCTCGCGGGTGTCGTGCACTGGAAGCCCGGAACCGGCTGGCATGTTGCTGAGCAACCCGCCGTACCCGCCGTGTTGCCGACGTCGCAGCCCTCGGTGCCTGTGACGATGCCGTCGCCGCAGATCTAAGGCCCATGAGCGCGGTGAATGCAGGAAGGCACCGCACCGCAGCACACGAGCTGGGCTTCGTGCCGGAGCACGCAAAGCCACGCTCGACCGTGCACGTAGCGGAGCAGCCGTCGCCGGCGCGAGTGTTGCCGTCGTCGCACGCCTCTGAGCCAACCTTGATCCTACGCAGACGCCGTAAGGAATGCGTCAACCGAAGTATCGTTGCACCCGTCGCCGCAGGTGGCAGTGCACGACGACACGCCGTTGGCGTTGGCTCTGCATGCGAAACCAGTTTCGACGGTGCACGTGGCTGAGCAGCCGTCGCCAGCAACGGTGTTGGCGTCGTCGCAAATTTCCGGCGCCTTGATTTTGCCGTCGCCGCACACAGGCGCGCACGTGGACTTGCCGGCGCTGTTTTGTGTGCACTTGTAGCCAGATTCGATCGTGCACGTCGCCGAGCACCCGTCGCCTGCGCGGGTGTTGCCATCGTCGCAGCCCTCTGACGGCGTCTTGACGCTGTTGCCGCAGACGCTGGTGCAGGTGGTGCCCCTGCACGTAAAGCCTTGTTCGATTTGGCACGTGGCCGAGCAGCCATCGCCTGGATTGGTATTGCCGTCGTCGCAAGTCTCGCCTGCCTCCCGCATGCGGTTGCCGCACCTGGTGGCGCTTGTTAGCTCCGCGACGAACAAATCGGCGTACACAGGCGGCCCGGGCGGTTGCTTCTTGCAGCCGACGCAGTTGGGCGATGTGCTGTCGCACTCCTCCCAACCGACGACTATTTCGTCGCCACAGACAGGGGTGCACACGGAGCTTGGCGCGTTGGCATTGCTGCAGGTCCAGCCGTCTTCGAGCTGGCAAGTGCTGGAGCAACCGTCGCCCGAGTTGGTGTTGCCGTCATCACAGCCTTCGCCCAGCTCGATCACACCGTCGCCGCAGATGCCAGCGCACACGGATGGCGACGCGGCGCTGCAGGTGTACCCCGTCTCGACTTGGCACGTGAAGGAGCAGCCGTCGCCAGCGACGTGGTTGCCGTCGTCGCACGCCTCCACGGGGAAGGCGATGATGCCATCGCCGCAGGTCACCGAGCACGACGATGCACCCGACGAGCTGGTGGAGCAGCGGTACCCGGTTTCGATCTCACAGGTGCGGCTGCACCCATCGAAGGAGGCTGTGTTGCCATCGTCACAGCTTTCAACGTTGGGAACGATGTAGCCATCGCCGCAGGCCGCGGAGCATTGCGACTTGTGCTGGGCGTTTGTCGGGCAAGTATAGCCCTTCTCGACCTTGCAGCTGCTGGAGCAACCGTCACCAGACGAAGTGTTGCCGTCGTCGCAACCCTCAAGACCCACGGCCCGGACGCCGTCACCACACACTGCGCCGCACACGGAAGGTTGCCCTTGGCAACTGGCTCCTACTTCGATCTGGCAGGCGCCAGAGCAACCGTCACCGCTGGCGTAGTTGCCATCGTCGCAGCCTTCACCAGGCTGGATGACACCATCACCACAGGAGCCGAGGTGGCACTGGCTCAAGGGCGAGCCAGTGCATACGAAGCCAGCTTCGACTTGGCAGTTTGCCGAACAGCCATCGCCGCTGTCGGTGTTGCCGTCATCACACTGTTCGTCCGCAGTGAGGAATCCGTTGCCGCACATGCGGTTGCATTGCTGCGAGCATGCGCTCGAGTAGCACGCTGCCGTACATCCAGAACTCCACGGCAAGTTAAAACTCGACTAGAAACGAGCGTAAGGTCGTGTAGGAGGCTGGCGGTAAACGTACCACAGCAGTGCTGCAGGAGGGGTTAGCTTGGGTGACACAAGCGGCGCAGGCGGTGTCCGCTGGATGGCACTGCGGCCCGGGGCTGCATTCAGTGATACAGATGGGGCTTTGGCACGTCTCGTAGCACGGCAGCGTCCACGGAGTGCCGGCACCGCACGTCGCCGGCGCCGCCTTGGCCACACACGCTGTGCACTCCGGTCGCACTGAAGTCTGCGAGCAAAGTGGGTTGGGGAGGCACATTTGCGCGCAAGCTTCCGTGAGCCCAAGCGAGAGACAGTGGCAATCTTGCTGGATCGAGTAGTTGGGGTCGTAGCCGTCCATGCCGATGACATAGCACAGCGGGGCATACTGCTGTTGCGCCGCCACCTTGGCGATGCACGTGTGGCTAGGATCCGAGCGTAAGCGTACGTCACCGACCACCTCAGTCGTACCAGGCGTTGTTCAAGCTCGGGTTCTTCGAGAGCAAAAACGGGCTCCGCAAGATGACGCTGGCTGCTTGGTAGAAGATATTGGGACAATACGTTGGGTCCGGCGCCGCCGATACCGCGACGGCAGTCAGCGCGAGAATTGCCACCGACGTTCGCATCCGCCCGCCTGAATCGAACTGGAAGTTTTCAAGTCCAATGTCATGAAATTGCCGTTTTTCGCGGCCAATCACAGCGCGTTGCGTTTAAGCTCTGGCCAATCAAACGAAGGCCAGCGCGATCTTGGCACGAAGAGTCACTCGCGAAGGGACGCTGACCTCGGTGCATAGTATGTTCACGACGGGTTGTCCACGATGACTAACGGCAGGAGGCGGCCGATGGTTCATTGAAGGGTCTTAAGGCAGTGCGTGGTTGCTAGCTGCGATCTCCGGACCGTGCGGAACCTCGCAAGGTGTGGTTTGTTGCAAAGATTCCATCTTCCTAGCAACCACCCATTGTGGCTGCATGTCTGCGCGCACTGAAGACTAAGTACAGTGTACAATCGCAGCCTGTCAATTGGGCTCAAGTTGCATTTGGCATTTGTTCAGAGATTTTCGACTTTCGAGAAACAGCTTCTCTTGCGCGACACCGCTATGAAGCGAGGTCGCGTCTTTTCTTGGACGATGGTGGCGTGTATTCCCGAGTTGAGTACGACTTTGGCTCTAGCCTTGGAGGGCTGGGCTCCTGGTGCAGTCTTTGAGCGAGGTAGAGCTTTTTTGGTAGCGGGCTTGACGCTTTCGGTTTGTTCCAATTCCTCCGGGCCTGTGGGGTGGGAGGAAGTGTTGGGATCTTCGAAAGGCGCTGTGCTTGAATGCGCTTCAAGCTGATTGTCGCTTCTTGAGAGAGCCACGGTTCCTTCTGAAGATTCTAGTTTGCACTCGTGGGGGGAGGTCTCAAGCCAGTTGATGTAGCCATCGATCATCCGCAGTACGGCATCGAGGGAATCGGTAGACTTCGTGTGACTTGCTTGGTTGTCTTCTTCAGGCTCCATGGGCACATCTGGATCGACGAGCAGCTTCGGTGCTGGCAAGGCTTGTTGCGTCGTTTCTGCCTCAATCTCAAATGGCTGTGTCTCAAGCTCGTGGGACTCACTTTCCGACAAAGGGCTCCATGGCCGACCGACAAACCAATTGTACCAGCCGAGAAAGCTCGCGTACCAAAGCAATAGAAAGCTCGAGATCATTTCATTTCTGGAGCATTTCTGACTGCTCCAAGGATCCGAAATTAGACAAGTCGGCGCAGCGTTGGCGCCACCATGGCGGCCAACGGTCGGTCAGTCGGCCGTCGCCACTCTCCATCATGGAGTTCGTACTGTATTGTAGTCGTGCGGAGCTGCACTGTACCGGTGTCGCTTCGACTTGAGACAAAGCTCATCGAATGTGTTAATGGAGGGCCGCATGTGAGGGTCATCCTGAACATCGTTCATGAGATGTATCGGCTCCAAGTTCGAAGTCCGTTGAGGTGTTGAGGATGTTGCCGTGGCTGTGGGCGTCCGATGGGAGCAACGAGCCGGCCGGCACTCAACGTTGATGGGGGCTCAGCGAAGTGATTCGCCGAGAATCTCACGAAGAACATTCAACAAAGTCATTGACACATCTGAGTCCAGTCTCCAGCCCATGGCGAGAGGGGCTTCGCCACCTGCGTTGGGCAGCAAACGCCAGGCACTGCGGCTGGCTGGAGGGCCATATTCCGTGACGAACAAGAACCACAGGCGCCTCGACCGCCGCGAGCAGTGCGACACGTCGAGACGTCGGCGACCGTGCACGACCAAGCCGCGTTCTGTGGCTATCACCTGCCGCCTGCTGGCTGCGACGAATCTGGTTCTTTGCCGCGCCACTTGACGATGCCACCCACTTCGTCGGCACCCCACGTCATTAACCGTAAATTTACCGTCGGTGGAGCGACAGATAGCCGCCTGCAGTCGTCGTAGTCCCGATCGGTGCGGCCACCTGCGCAACAGACGCGCTGAAGATCGCTCTCGGGGCATCTCCCCCGCGCCGCTCGCCGCGATTGCCAGCGCCGCCGTCGGCCATCTCAATTTTCCGGTAAATTGACCGTAAATTTGGGAAGAAATTCCGCTCCGGACCAGAAAAAGCAACTTCAAGTTGGGTCCGTCGACCGGCGGCGGGCGGCCGATGGCACAAGCGAATTTGCCTCCAACTGCCATGGCCCTCTCTGTAAACGCGGTGCACCAGTTCCTCCTCGGCGTGTGCGGCGTCCTCTCGACGATCGCCGCCATCTACGCGCTGGCGGACGACGCCTACGTCTCGCAGGCCCGCTTGGACGTCGCCAACGTCTTCCTGCGCTTGTACCAGCTCTTCTTCGCGCTCGTGCTGCTGTCGACGGCCGCGCTCGGCTGGAAGCTTCCGCTCAAGTGGTTCAGCCTACTCGAAAGCTTCATCGGCTCGGGGCTGTATGTCATCTTCCTTGGTTTCTACACCTACCGCCTGCTCAACGACTACGGCATGTACACCTCGTGGTTCCATTTCATCGTCGGCGGCCTCTTCATCGTCTATGGCCTTTTCGTCAAGAACGACCGCGCCGAGTACACGCCCCTCCTGCCGCAGTAGGCCCTGCGTGGGATCGAGCCTGCTAATGCCAGTCTCATGCATGTGCATCATGATCTGTGGCGCAAAGAGGTCGGTGCGGGGACATGGCGGAGGGCTGGCATGCACGATGGTACATTGGCTGTGAACCACAGCGACGAGTTGGTGAGCAACGCACGAAAGCAGGCGCGCGCATCGAGGTCTTAGACGTTATCGGTCTTGTCCTTCTTGGCTTTGGGAGGGCCCTTTCGCTTCGGAGTCTTCGACTTCTTCTTCTTGTCCACGGCGTCGACGATGCCGCCGATCTGCTTGGCCTTGACGCGCTGCGCTTCGAGGATCTCGGCCTGCGTCTGCGCCACCTTGATGTCCTTTTTGGTCGCGATGTCGGGTTTCTTCTTGGGTGGCTTCTTGACGTGCACCACGGGCTTGCGTAGCGCCCACTCGCGCAAGCATCTACGCGCGAGGTGACGCGGACACCCAGGCCGCGCCTTGCGTACCGAATGAGACCCCAGAGACTACACGCGGAGGTGAGCTCGTTGCGGCTCTGCCTGGACAGTACCACGGGCAAGTGGCGATCATGATGTATGTGAGGCTCATGATGATGAGGTCGATGGTCTTGCCGCTGAGGACCTTGACCATGCCATAGAGGAAGAGCGCGTAGAGCGCCCCGATCACTCGGATCAGCACCTCGACGGCAACGACCTTGTCGACCATGACGGTTTCAGCGCCGTTTTGCCGACCGCCAGCTGGCCGGCACCAGCACCAGGGCCGTCGTACAAGCCTTGTCAAGATTGAATGGGTTCTATTAGGGCTAGTTCTTATTGGCATTGATACGACGAGAGCGCTGAGAGGAGGGCGCTTTTCGGCTTGGCGCCCTTGGCAGCCTTGGCGCTCTTGGCGCTCTTGGCCCCGAGCACGACGCCGTCAAGGGGCCGCTTCCGCGCATTTGGTTGCTGTGCCGCGTTTTCTTTCTCCGGTGCATCGGCCGGTGCCTCCGCTGTGGTCTCGGCGAACGCGCTGCTCGCGAAAACGAACGCCTTGGTCGTCGTTGACTAGCGCGCCATTAGTGTCTCGACCAGCGAGCCTCCGTACCGTCGGAAACATCTTGCATGTGTCGGCGACGCGCGCAAAAGATGATGTGGTGGCTGTTAGCGCGTACTTGGTGCGTTTCTTGGCCACGGGGGCAGAAGGCGCAGCGGGCGCGCGTAGTCCCTTGACGAGCTACGGTGGCTCAGTCGCGCGCCTCACCGGAGCGCCTACCTCTTGCGACTCTTCCATGTCGTCGTCAAGGAGCGCCGGAAGCACGGGGGCATCGCGCTCCTTGGCCTGCGCCTTTTGCACCTGTGCCATGCGCTGGCCCACACGCATGAGCACGTCATGCCCGAACACGAGGGTACCTGCATGCGGCGGTTGATCTTGGCCTTGGCCGAGAAAAGCTTCATTTGGCGCTCCTCGCGCTCCTCGTCGTCGGAAACAACGGCGACGTCGGCGTCGGCGTCGGCGGCGGCAGGCTCTTCGGCGTCGCTCTCCGACTCGGACGACGTGATGTAGATCTGCGGCTGATGCAAAAAGCGCTCCCGCAGCTCGCGTTCCATGCGCTCTTCTTCGTCCTCGTCGGCGACTTCGCCGTCAGCTTCCTCGTCCGACTCGAGCAGCCCCAGGCGCGCCGCCTCCGTCTTGCTGCCGTCCGCGGCCACGAGGTCGTTCAGGTTGAAGCGGCCACGGGCCTCGCCGTTGTTGATGCCCGTCGAGAAGAGCCGCCGGTTGCGGCCAAAGCCTTCGCGTACGTTGCGCATGACCTCGGTGACCTGTGCGCGGTCCCGCGCCTCCATGTCGTCGCGGAAGGCCTCGTCGGCGTCCTTGTCCTTCTCGTCGTCCGAGAGCTCGTCCACGATGTGCTCGAGGTCGTCCTCCCGCAGCTGCATGGCGGAGGCCTCTTCTTCGCGCTCCTTGTCGGCGGCCGTGGCCGCCAGCGGCACGCCGAAGCCGAAGTCGCCGAGGCCGCCGATCTTGAGCACGTCCTCCTCCTCATCTTCTTCGGCCTCTGACTCAACGAGCGTCAGCTTGTTGTTGAGGCGTCGGCGCTGCTTGGTGTTGGAGTCTTCGGCCGCAAGCAGTGCGCGGAAGTTTGCAGCCTTGTCCTTGGCCCGGACTGCCGCCATCGCCGCCGCTGTCTCGCCATCGCTGTCAACGGCGTTGTCTTCGTCGTCGCTGAGAGCTGTTATGCGACGAGTGAGGCGCTGCCGCCCCGCCGATTTGGCCCGCGGCGCTTCGTCTTCGTCGTCAGCGTCGTCGCCTGCGGTGGATTCTTCCACTTGCTGGTCAATCGGGGCCGTCGCAGACCTCAAATCGGCGTCGCTGGGAGTTATTGCGGCCTCAGCAGCGACCGTGTTTGCTTCGTCACGACGATGATTCTCGTCATCGGCATGGTTCGCATCGCCAAGATCGTTCGAGTCGTTGTCCGCGACGTCAATTGCATGGTCTGGTGCCAAGTCTTTTGCGAGTTGGACTTCTTCGTCGTTTTCTTCGTCGTCGTTGTCGTCCTGGCCCTCGACGTAGTCCTCATCATCGTCATCGTCGTCGTCGTGGCGCGGAGGCGGCTTTGCCGCTTCCTGTTGTTTCTTTAGTGCATTGAATTGAATGCGCGCTTCTTCTTCTTTCTTGAGGTGTTGTTGTTGCTCGTGGTAGTTTTTGTACCCGAAAAGCTTGGCCATGCTCTCCGCTCCTTGCGCCAATGCGGTTTTCTTGATCTCTCCGAGCATGCGCTTCTTCCCATGTAGCAATGGGTGAGACGTTGCACGAGCCACGGGGATTGGCATCGCGTGTGTCGTTTTCGTTGGGGAGAAGAGACCTGGTCGCGCGGGAGCTGGCCGCGCGCTCTTGGCTCGCAGCTTTTGCAGCAGCGCATCCTTCTTTGACCGAACCTCGTCCTGCTTCTTGGCATCCGTCCGACGGAGGCTCAGGAGAAGATCCTGCGTCTCGGCGGCGATAGCCATGGCCTCTACATCCGGGGACGGCGCCCCCGCCGTCGCGTCCATCGTCGTCGGAGTCGGCGCCGCCATCGTCGAAAAGCAGATTTGAATCCATCACTGAGGGGCTTGCATGTTTTAAACATCTGCAACCAAACTTTGTTGGATACGATTCAACAAAACCGAGCATCAAACGACGAGCGCCAGAAGCTCATAGACGCATGTGTCCATCCACACATGTGACCACGCATGTGTCCATCCACACATGTGACCACGCATGTGTCGTGCGTCCACGCTCGTATCTCGAAGCATCCGTGATGGCATTGAGATTGATCTGGCTCAAGTCAAAAGGTCGATGCATTGCTTATCCAAGACATAGTTTCAAGGCAACACGAGTTGACTAAACTAGACTAAAGAACATATCAATCAACCAACGCATGTCCAATTAGTAGTAAGATACCCTGCCGACCTCTCTCTTCACTTGATGGTTCACTTTAGCCAAAGGAATGAAGTATGCAGATCACGTGATTGGGACTCCTTGCATGATCATGTATGCAATAGCGTATCATCACAACAACTCAAGGCAATGTCAATGTACCAGTTCGTTCCACTCGGATCAAGAGCTCACGGTCGCCATCGACTGCGACCTCAACGCCTCTGCCACATCACAGATCGCCTGGGACAAATAAACGACAGCTGTAAAAAACACTGTTTCTTACACGGGGACAATGGCGCCTCCAACAGGAGAGCTACCCGCCAACTCGATGGCCAATCAGATTGTTTTCTTTCTTATCCGGATGACATACGGATAATGCTTGTAATAAAATCTGTGTCTTATCAAGTGTGAGGGTTTTGATCGAATCTCAAAATTTATGATTTTTTGTGAAAATTTCACTTTGTACGAAACGCTCACAAGGAATTTCTCAGTCGCTTCGGCGGAGAAGCGTTTTGTGCAGTGCAATGCAAGGCAAGGGCCGAATTCCATTCGAATGGTGCTTCTTGAGCTGTCGTCGGCGGTGGGGACACGGATGCAAGAATGCCGGCAGCATGGACATTCGTGGAGGGCATGGAGGCAGTGTGAAGTAAGGCTTGAAGGCTGCCGCCGCCTGGAGCTGCAGTGGTGCCTCCAAAATCGGAGCTCGGGCGTCTCGCGGCGGGTCGGGCGTTC
>JNBR01002247.1:0-20513 GCA_002081595.1 Achlya hypogyna
GATGCTCTATCAACCGGCTAACAGCCCAGACTTCAACGTATTAAACCTAGGTTTTTTAATGCTATTCAATCTCTGCAGCATCAAGAAGCAACTCGAACTATTGAGGAGCTTATTAGTGCTGTAGAAATGGCGTTTCGTGACTTGCCGGTGGACACACTTTCTAAAACATTCTTAACACTCCAAAAAGTTATGGAAGAATCCATTCGTGTCAATGGTGGAAATGAATACAAGCTGCGACACATGAAAAAGGACAAATTGATTAAGAAGTTGTCCACTTTTAATGTTGAGTGTAGTCAAGAGTGTTATGAGAGTGCCCTCGGTAAACTAGCAGAGCGCCTAGAAGCAGAACAGGAGTTGCTGGCCCGTCTTGAAGGGGATGGGGACTCGTAATTGCCGCAAATAGTAAGATTCAATAATACAACGTGCATCATATGGCAAAGTGTTGGGGGAATATTGAATGTACGAGTGGAATACAAATTCTGGACAACGGTGGGCATACAAAATCCAAGTTCTCTTGCAACAAAATATCAAATGCACCAATTAATTTGGACCAGAGTAGTAGCATACTACAAGTTATCACGTTTCAAAGGCATGGAATGGTCAATCTGACCTATGTTAAGTATCATATCTCGAGACCCATAACCAATTAGAAGCTGTCGTTTGCACCTTTGAAAACGTAAGGTTAAAACACCCTAGACTACCGATTGTTTCCCATTTTCACTGCAAACTGCGAGTAATTTAAAAAGGAGGCCTCCAACCTCTCGAGTACAAGAGCAATGACGCAATTTGCCCGCACTCAATTATCATGGGTACTCCCTGGCCATACTATGATTACAATGTGTGAATTTTTCAGTGGACCGTACTTGTAGTGGGGCACCTGCGCAGAGGAAGACAAAAGTGAAAGTGAATTGATGGTTAACAAAGCTATGAATGGGGTGTGCAACAGGTCGAGTTGTCAGAAGCGCGACAAAAGGTCGCACATCAAATGGTCGATCGGGCAGCCAATTAGAGACCGCGGATATCCGGATAAAGGTCCGGTCCAAATTTAGCCAGGGCGGTTCCCGCCACTTGGCGCCAAAAGAAACACTGCCGTTGAGGAGAAGGTGCGTTGCCCTTCTACACCCTCCCCCACTTATGACTTGAAGAGGATGTTTGACGACCACGACAAGGACGCACTGATGGCGCTGCTTCCGCAAATGCGGCAGCCAGGTGTTGGCGAAGTGGTGTTGGCCGAGAACTTGGGACGCTGGTTCGATTTGCACGACGGTTCTTCGGTGCCTCTTTGGTACTATGGCGAAATCTCGAAGGTTGACCGGAACAACCCGGTTCTGCCAATGCGGGATCCATGCGGGTGAGGCGCCCGCAACGAATACTACTACATGGTGGCGCTTGGTCGGTGGATGGCTCGAAGAGGAACAAGGCTCAGGCAAAGTTGAACGACCCCGCGGAGGTTTTCCGCGCACTCATCCAGTACCATGGGAACATCGAGCGGCGTCTCATTCGAATTGAGCAACAAGCCCTGGAACGTCGTCCCGAATTGTCCTCGCTGGCTACCATGTCGCCGGCTCGCCAAGCCACTGGACCAAGTACTGCGGCTGGCCCCGGTACGTGCGGTGATCAATGATGGAGTCAACGTGGTGAAGCCTGTTCCCTAGGCGGTCAGCCAGCGGTGGTGGCGGCTGACGTCTTGGCCGCGTCTCAGACTCAGTTGGCCGAGTTGGCCGTGCGGTTTGATGCAGCGACAGCGGCGACCGTGGACGTTGTGCACGAAAGTCGTGCTGCGGCTGGCGTTGCTCGACGTGTAGAGGCGCGGCTGGCTCGACAGATTGAGAGCCTAGAGCGTCGCCTCGATCTGCTCCGTCGTCGGGTGCGGTTTGACGAGGCGAAAATCCGTCACACCGAGCGCCAAATAGACCGTGCTTACCGTCGTCTTGGCGACGATACGGCTTGAGCGAGCCGACGTAGAACACATTGTGCGTTCTAAGCGCCGTAGGTAGCTGTATGCGGTAGCTAACGTCGCTTAGCACAGCAGATACCTTGACTGCCTTTAAGCAGATAGCATTCGAGCGGTGACAGATCATAGTGTAGATGCCGTCGCGACCTTTAGAATCGGGTGGCAAGTCAAAGATGGAATCCATGCCGACGGAGGATCTGCAGCATCCCGACCTGCTGGTGCGGTGAGTGACTGTCGCCTACATCGCCTGGACTGTGCGGCAGATCTTGAGCGTAATTGTCTCTACCGCGTAGAGGCATGGCCACCACACTGGATTCGGAAGAGTCGCATATTTGTTGGCCTCATCTGCAAACTTGACGATTTCTTCACGGCTTGGCGCGACCCATGCGCACGAGTTGTAAATTTATGCCCACCAAATCTAAGAGTAACTGGCCGAATAGCCGACCTCACGGTTGAGCGTGCTGTGGCCTCTAACGAGGGCGACCTTGGCGCGGAAGTCGTAGGCCTCGTCAAAATGGTAAAGCATCTTGTTGAGAAGCAAATTGACCTGATACAGCAAGCACCAAACGATGTACGGTGCATGCCCTCCCATGTCGACGATTTTCTTGGAGACGAACGTCGAGAAGCCTTTGTGGACACCGAGCATATTGGTCGCGCCGTCCGTTGTAATGCCAACGATCTTTCTCATTGCCTTGGGGTGAGCAGCTGCAGGTAATTCGCGACGGCGTTGGCATAATTGGCACCAGTGGAGGAGGCGTCGCCCATCGGGACGGCGAGCGCGGGCAGATTAGCGACGCCTCCGTCTGTCGGGACGCAGATGCGCACGTCCAGGTAGCTTTCGCCATAATATGTCGCGCCGTCATTTAAACGATGCTGGAGCACCGATGTCGAAGCTGTTACTGGCCTGAGCAAAGGGCTCAGCTCGCTTGTCGACGGAGGGCTCAACGACGACAAATTCATGCCACCAATCATGTCCGTGATCGTCGCTGTTGTAGAGAATAGCTTCAATGGATGCAACGACGCCGGCCGACACATTCATTGTAATATTGGTACGCTTCGTGACGGCGCAGTGATTCTGGGGGTATTCCCAGCACGTTGGCAGCGTCCGTGGCTTCGATGGTGCCTTCAGACGGCTGGTGCTCGGCGCCGGGCACGCCAAGCCGACGCGATGTGAACGGTGCTTGGGGCGTGTTGTGCGTCTTGCGCTGATACTGTAGGTCTCGGCCTTTGCGCTTGGGTTGCTTGCCGCCTTTCGTGAAGGCCATTGCTAGAGTGGTGAGCATGCTGGGCATTTGGACTACCACCGGTAGTATAACGTAGTTCGGTATTGCGATCACGTAATTTTTTTTTTTAATTAAGCTACGCCGTTTGCCGATGGAATTGGGTTTAATAACATCAATTTAAAAAAGCGAGCTGACTAAACCGAGCGAAACTCAATGGCAGTCGGTGTAGTCAGCACCGATATTTACTTTGCTATTGTAATGACTAATGACGTGTCAACCTCGGAACAAAAAATCCGCAACGTATTTTTAAATCGTGTGCTCACGTAATTAAATTTTGCCCACGTATCGTAGTGTGAAGTATGATTGAATCGAACACAAACGGATCAGATACTCAACGGCCTATTCCTGCAACGGCTTGTGAATTTTACGGAAGTGGCATTCTAGTATTGCAATGGTGCAGTTTATTCCAGACAGCATCATTCAATTAAAATTGCATCGCTTTATATACAGTGAAGTGCAAAAACTTAAGCTGCCAGGAAATGCCAAATCTTGTGCTCTGATTGGCCAATTTCGACAGGCATAAATTATTACTTGTAATATTTTCTAACATTCTATGTACATAAGATATCGCTTTGAGAATTCGAAGCAAGGCAAATCCACAGATGTTGTATTATAGCAATTAACGGGGGTCACTGTACTGGGTAATTCCTCTTTAACACAATAATATAAGGGCGGTAAGGAAGGGATTGGTAGTGGTCTTTATTTTTTGAAATACCCCCTATAAAACGCGAGATTTCGAGATTGTGAGTGTTGTTCCAGGGTCGGCGCGACCCTGCGGACCTACCCGCCTCCTCCTCAGAGTTCCGCCTACAACTAAGACCCTGTAAGTGCTGAACTGGGGCTCGCTCTTCGCCACGGCACGGCCTGCACAAAAGCCAACACGCCACCTCCTCTGCGTCGCGGTGCGCAGGCTATTCTGGGCCGATGCTCTGTCGTCGCTCGCTGCATACAAATTTCCAGACAAGTGCACCTAGGATTTTTTCCGTTCAGTAAGGCCATTTTCCGTTTAGTAAGGACTCAATTTTTACCCCTTGACATACAAAGTCCAAGCTTAAAGGGAATGCATCTTGGTTATAGAATTGCATGTAGATAGAATACGGAGACGTGACTGACTGGATGAAAAGGCAACGTTTCGTCACCTCTATCAGCAGGCAATAGCTGCTTCTTCCCGCAATAAATTTCTTGAAGGATGGAGCCCAGCTTGCATGTAGAAAGAACGAGGTGCGGTTGTATGCAATGTATTATGGTTAAACTCAACGCTGTGAGTAATGTATAGAAGCCACGAGCACTATATCTTTGGCCAAGTATGGGGCAGCCGTTCGTCGACCATATCCCACGACACCCCACTTTCCACCAGCGCATGGCGTGCCGTGAGGCGGTTGCCTCTAACGTTCGACCAAGTCGCGAGCATGAGCCAGGTATGTGCTGCACCCGGGGCGACGTACTCAACGAGCTACGTAAGCGTTCGCTACGGCCGCCGACGGCATCCACATCCCTCTCCCTGCCATTGCGCCGCTGCAGTTCATGACCATGTGTCGGAACCACTACGCGAGCGCCCCCAACATCATCGACTTCACGGTAGCCGCCGCCTGCAACACGTCGGAGTTCACCTGGCCGTTAGATCCCAGAAGACACGATGGTCACCATCGTCGGGGACGTGCACGGGAAGGTGCACGACGTCCTCCCCAACAGCTAGAACAGCTCTGTCCTGACGTCGAGGCATGACGCCTTTGCGCTAAAACTCGCATCGCCGCTTTCAAGTGTGCGTTAGCCCAAACACGAGCTGCGTTGGGACCAATTTCCTGATTAGTGGTGCGAATAGTAGTTAGCAGTCGCTTCGTCCTCAAACACTTTTGTCAGACATTGCTACTCGATATCTTCCCTCGCTGCAAGGGCAACGCTATATCGGTCTCTACAGTACCTTGCCCAACGACGCGCATCATTCAATATGACCATGGTGGCGCTCTTGCAACTACCAGAACCTTCAACGGAAACACAGGGACTTTATGTTAAAATATCAAACAACAACTAAACCACGAAACAATTTTATTTGACTTATGCCGGTGCAGCGAATGCAAAAATTGTTTAATCGGAATATGTTTTGTAGCCGTTGACAGCAGCACTGGGGATTCCACGGCAGCGGCAACTGCAGTTGCCTGTAGACTTTGCAGGTTGCGCCCATTCCCCACTCGGCAGCCTGCCGCAAGGACGTTATACTGTCACTAAGCGCTGTCTGTCATGAACAACTTCAAGGCAGGCAGACCACTCTCAAGCCCGAACACACCACGACCGAACACACGACGCCCGAGCACACCACGACAGCGCGCACACGCTGCCAAGCACCAGTCCGCCGTTGCGTGTTCTATGCTCTATGTCTACGATAAACTATAGTATATAGTATAGTTGTAGCTAGAAGAACGGGCAGGTTAGATGTAGCTAGCTAGCTAGTGAACTAACTCTGCTCAAGGACTTTCCAACATTCTATCAACACCAACAGTCCAGCTCAAGGCATTATTGATCAATATCGAAGCATGGCATCAAACTCCGCAACGGACTACGTGGAGTTTTTGCGCGCTCACCGCAACGGCGAGAAGGTCAAGCGGGAGGTCTACATCTTGACCAAGGGTGCGATGGACTACCTCGAGTGTCTCGTCACCATCAACGAGTACTTCAAGTGGCGTCAGTACAACTACCATGACCTGCTCGGCATGACGGCCATCTACAAGGACCTCACGATGATATTCCGCGGCGATGACCGGGCCCTGCTGATGGCCTACGCTCGCAAGCACCAACACCCGACGGACAAGGTCATGCGCGAACTCGAGGCCCTCACGCGCTCGAAGCTTCCGCCCGGATCCCGCGCCTTGCACATCGAGCGGCTACGCACAGCTGAGAAGAAGACGCAATCTGTGAAAGTCTTCGCTGAAATGCTCCAGTACTTCACATGCCCATCAACTGGCAGATCGAGTTTGACCGCCAGTATGTCGTCAACGAGAACCTCACGCTCGACCAGGTCGTCCAAGTCTTTGTGCAAATGGAATGTCTCGCCAAGAACGAGGTCGGCATCCGCAGGACGGCCGGTCATCGCCAACCGAATGAATCCGACTCGCCCCGATCGACAAGGAAGAAGCAGAAGAGCAAGTTCAACGACGACAACAAGGACCGTAAGCACCAGGAAGGCATGCCCACGAGCTCGTTCTGCAAGAAGTGCGGATACACCTACGAGAACCACTCGTCGACACAGTGCAGCCGCAAGGACAACCCGAAGAATTGCGGCGGTGGTGGCAAGAGCGATCAAAACGGCAATGGCGACCGCGGCCACGGCGACAAGCAGGGCCGTCAGAAGGACAACCGCGCCTTCATGAAGGAAGTGCACAACGAGAACTGTGCACTACGCAAGCAAGTCAAGGCCATGGAGCAGATGATGAACGAGTTCAGCTCGGCGTTTTACGACGACTGGGACGACTCAGACTCCTCCAACGACATTACTCCCAAGAGGAGGGGCAAGACAAGCAGCGGTAGGCAGCTAGATAGAAAGGCTTAAGCTTGTGGCTGAACTCTCCAGTTCGTAAGTGAGGGAGGAGCATGCAACCTAACGTTGTTTCATCGCCTTTTCATTGGACTGTGTTTCTCTACTACCAGTCCGATATTGCCGTGCCCTCCACGACAACACCGTAGTACTCACTCACCAGGTCTATTCTTGTCCCTTCGTACCTGGATACACTCTCTCTACCCGCGCAGCGACCAATACTTTAGTCACCACATACATTTGTACAAACTAGTCGTTCACATCGTTATCCTCTTAGGATGTGGACACTGTTTCACATTCCATGGGTTTCTTCAACCATAAAGCTGATGCGCCTGCTAGACGTGCTAGCTCTACACATCCGTGACGTGGCATCCTCTAAGAGCCAACAATGAGGAGCATAATGCGGGTAAAGAGTAACATGTCCACATGGAATTCTTTAAGGCATTTTCGGACGGCAACTTGTACTCCACTCTAGTGTAGTATTTAGCATCGTCATACCAACACTTGGCCCTCTTCTTCTCCAAGGATGGCAAAGCCGCAGCGTTCTCGGACACGGCGTCGTCGCCGGGCAACCCGACAAGCCACAAGATGTGTGCGCCGCTGGCACCCACCGGCGAGGTCAAGGACCTTAACGCGCGCATGCACCGCAACCTAGACGCCGACTACTAACGCCTGCCCAAAGAACAGATGGTCGAGGGCACTTGCCTCACAGGCGAGCAACGCCAAGAGGTGCTGGCGCCCCTCGACAAGCACCACGCCGTGTTCAACGGCGAGATCGGTACGCTCAAGTTGCCGCCGTCCGTCTATTGAACGAGCCTACTACCCCCTGCCCAAGATACCCGAGACGATGCGGCGCATGGCGAAGAAGCCGTACCGCAGCGTGCTCGACCTCACAATGAGTTTTTACGCGCGGCACTTCGCGCTGGAGAACCGCGAGCGCACGGCGATTGTCCTCCCCTGGGGCAAGTACGTCTACTGCCGCATCCCGATGGGCCTGGTCACCAGCACCGACGAATTCCAAGCATTCATGATGATTGTCTCTGGCGACCTCGAGTTCGTCTCAGTCTACCTCGACGATATCATGGTGGGTGGTCAGCGAGACGGCCGTCGCGCACATCGAGCACCTCGGCATCGTGCTCTCACGCATGCAGCAGTACGGTCTCGTGGCGCACCCTCGCAAGACGAAGTTCTTCGTCTCGGAGGTCGAATACCTCGTGTCCCTCCTCACCAACGATGGCGTCAAGCGATGGCAAATAAAGTCGACGCGATCTTGGCCATTGCGATGCCCCGCAACCGCCGCCAACTCAAGCGGTTTATTGGGATGATCAACTACTACCGCGACTTGTGGCCGCACCGCGTGCATCACATGGCTCACCTCAACGCGCTCATGTCCCCGCTGGTCGCGTTCAAGTGGACGGCCGACCAAGACCGCGAGTTCAACGGGCTCAGGCAAATAGTTGCCGAGAGGCGACCATGCTGGTGTATCCGGACTTTTCCAAGTATTTTGTGGTCCATACGGACGCCTCGCATAAAAGAGCTAATAGATAGCTGTGCGCCCTCTCTGCCATCATTTTTAAAACGCAAGAACTTTGCGCATATGTCGTCCACCACTATGCGCGTGAGACTTCCTGTCGGTCAGAACTACGCTACTTGCCAGCATAGCCAACAGCACCCCAACCTCTCCATCAATGAGCTATGCCACTGGGCCGTTCAGACGTTTGCTCTACAGCAAAAACCGTCCCGAATGGCGGTTTTCGATTTGCTCAAATCGCCTGTGACGAGGCACGCAGCGATCACACGACACGACCTTAAGACGGTGTTTTATGTTGCGTCACTCCAGCTCGAGGAGTAATTAGTGTCATGGATCAAGCGCTGCGAGCGGCTAAGGGTTCTGGTCGCAATCCGTTACAAAGCTACCAAGCTGCGCCGCATTATACTCAACGACCCCTCAAAGGCCTTCTGCAACAAGCTGAGCAAGCTCGAGTTCTCCGACGGATGGTTGCAAGCTCTTCTTCGTGGACACTGTCTCAAGCAGCGCCGCGTACACGGTGAGGCAGCGTCAGCACACGTACAATGCGATTCAGGGCAGAGCGTCGCTACATGTAACATCTCAATACAAGAAGGAGGACATCTTTAACTTTGACGAATCTGCCTACTTTTACTGCATGACATCAAGTAGCTCAGTGACATGCAAACCGATCGCTGGACGCAAGAAGGCAAAAAAGCGCCTAACAGTAGCAATCACAACAATTGCGAACGGATCACACCGAACTCCATTGCTCTTCATTGGCTCGGCGCGGCACCCCCGTTGCTTTCGTTCATGCTCGCCGGACGAGCTTGAAGTTAACTACACGAGTTCGCGCAAGGGTTGTATGACCTCGACACTATTTCAAGCTTGGCTGGACGCATTCAACAGCAGCATGAGGAATTAAGGCCTCTCATGTTGCTAGATAATGCTTCGTGTCATCAAGTCATCATGCAATTCTCCAATGTCACAGTGCAATTCTTGCCTCTAAAAACAACTGCCCACCTTCAGCCTCGACACGCTGGTATTATCAAGCCTTCAAGTCGCATCTGACGCGCATGCGCGATGCAAGCATTGTTGATAAGTTAGATAGGCTGTTTGAAGGTGACGACGATGCTATTAGTGCTGACGTAGATCAGACATATAGCGGTGTATTAGAAGCTATGTATTTTGCGGAGGAAGCAAGGGATGCTGTGTCAAGTACTATATTGACGAACTGTTGGCGGCACACTCATATTCTTGATGAGAGCGTACACGAGCTAGTCGCCACAATGGGCAGGCTACGTATAGCTCTGCTGTCCATGCGCTCAATCCATCTGTGATAAGAGCATACTACAACCAATAATGGATAAATTCACTTTCTTTGACTTAGTAATTACCTTTCACACTGAATAAAATTGAGGTACCGGTAATAAGAGCGTCGACTGTATCCATTTCCATAGTACACTGCATTTTGCAGCTCAGTTTGTTGGCTGCCACACCCGAAACATTATGCCATGCGCGAACGCAAAACCTCCAGTAAAAAGGGGCTCACGCAGGGTAGTTGCTGCGGACCACCGCACCGGCGTGATGAAGCCGGTCCACTTAATAGAAGCATCCGGTACATGTATTACGTGCAGGCAAAAGCTAGTGCGCGCTCACCAACGGAGAGAATCCTTGCTAGCATAGCTGGTGTATGAGCAAACCTCTTGCACCAGGCCCAGGAGGCCTTGAAGTACTTGGAGTTGCCAGGAAATTCTTGGGCCGTCGCCAAGGCCTTTTCCTCAAGCATAAGACGCGTGACTGGTATACCAGCACGACGGAGGTCACGTACCCAGCGTGCGAGGTAGGACTCCGTCGCTGCCGTAAGCTTGGTGAGGAGGCTTTTCGGGCGCGTTCCACATTGTTTACTGGTCTTTCAGGACGACATTTTGTTTTCTATGGTACGTTGGTCGCGGCACCACGAAGCGTGTGCGATGGATGGCCTACCGTGCATGTCTGCACTACAAACAGTTCGAATGGATGTTGCCTAATTGCGTTCGTGGCTGGGGCGCGCCAAGTGTGGAAATGGAGCAAGTTTGAGGATGCTCTTGTTAATTAGCAATGTATTTTACAGGTTATTTGCTTTTGAGAGTAGCTTGGGAATTGCTGCGACACTGGCACTTGGCCCTCACCCATGTCCGACAAGGCGTCCCACAGGGGCGCTATGAGGAGAGCACTACGGTAGTATTTTTGGTGGCAGCATGTTCCACATGTGTACCAGATTTGAACCACAATACTTACTGGAGGTGGACCACAAAAAACTAGATTTTGTGACTGATGCATTTTTGGAAGCCCTCCCCAAGTCGCTTGAGTCTGGTAAAAAATGTTATTAGTTTCGGCACCTGCCACCCTTCATTCCACAGAATGCCGCAAATACCGCCGGCCGAATCGTCGCGGACCAATCCTCAATCATGAGCTTGTACAACGCAGCAGCGGCAGTAGTCGACAAGGTCCGTACCAAGCACGCGGGCATCCGCGCGGCGCTGTACGCGCTTCCCATCTCCCATGGGTTGCGGCCGACAGTGCAAGCACTGGTACAGGAGAGCCTCAAGCATGCGGACGCGCTTGTGGCGGCAGCGACGGCCACGGGGCTTCTCTCCGCGGTACAAGCGCTCGACGCCACGGAGCGCGTGGACGCGCACCGCTTTCAGGCGCTTCCATCGTTCTTTCCCGAGAGCCTCGTCGTTGTGCTTAGCTATGAGCTGCTTGTCGGTCCGCGTCGCAAGCTCAAAGGCGCGCATGCCGGTGCGATCGCGCTCGTCCGCGACGCCGCCAATCGCCTCCGAGCCTTCTTCGCCGCCAACGCCGCCGCGTGGCCCAAGACCGCCACAGTTGTCGCCGGTGCAGGTAAGTCCACCGCGACCGCATCGGCACTGCCCCGTTACATCCGCGTCAACACCCTACAAACTACGGTACCCAAGGCCATCGCCGCACTCGCCAAGACAGGGTTCCGCCCCACGGTGCACCCAACTGTGCCCGAACTGCTCGTGCTTCCCGCCGGTACCAACCTCCACGGCCACGCGCTCGTCAAGAGCGGCGCCGTCTTTGTGCAAGACCTGGCCAGTTGCCTGCCAGTGGCTGCCATCCCCGACCTCGGCCGCCACACTGTCGCCGTCGATGCCTGCGCCGCTCCCGGCAACAAGACCACGCAGCTCGCCGCGCGGCTCGCGCAACACGCGCCAGCAACCGCGACAGTCGTCGCGTTCGAGCGGGCGCCAGCCCGGGCCACGTCGCTGCGGGCCACAGTGGCCAAGGCGCGGGCCGACGCCCGTATTAACGTCGTCGAAGCCGACTTCCTCACAATCGACCGGGCAGCGGGTCCCTGGGCCGAAGCCACGCTCGCCATCTGCGACCCGTCGTGCTCCGGATCTGGTAACGTGGCTGTCGGCGAGAGTCCGCCCGAGCACTCGGCCGCCGAGCTCGATGCATTCGCCGCACACCAGATCGCCATCGTGGAGCAAGCAATGGCGTTGCCCAAGATGCAAACCGTCGTCTACTCAACGTGCTCCGTGCATCGCACTGAAAACGAAGCAGTCGTCGCCAAGCTGCTTAAGGCCCACGGCGCCGACTGGACCCTTGTCAACGTGCTGCCCGACTGGCCCGAGCGCGGCGTCGGCGGCGACGACATCCAGGCCAAGGTCGCTCGGCGCTGTGTGCGAGCGTCGCACGCGCAGCAGACGCACGGCTTCTTCGTGAGCTGTTTTGAGCGACGGTCCGTCGCATCGTCGCCGGTGAAGCGGAAGGAGACGCCGGCGCCAACGCCCAAGCCAGCCAAGAAAGCCAAGAGGGCCCACAAAACCTCTGCGTGAGCACAGGGTAGAGGATAGATACACGGCAATCGAGATTCCTTGCTCAACTTTGGCTCATCGGGCCGGTCAAACGATCACGGGGCGGGTTTAGCTTTTGAATCTTGACCATGGCATCTTCCTTGACCGAGCTGGAACAGCGTCATGCACAGCCGCCAGGGCCTAAGGTACCTGAGGTCGTTGGGCGTCACGAAGATGAACTGCTTGCGCGAGGCTTGCTTGGACGTCTCGACGAGTAGCTGCAATGTGTGCGTGCGATTGATGCTGTCCATGAACACATCAAACTCGTCCATGACTCGAAACGGCGACTCGATGCATTCTCCTGCGCCTCCAGTGAGCACTGCGCCGGACGGCACCCACGTACCCAACGCCATGAGCAGCGCCACTTGCGTATAACTTCGTTCACCGCCCGAGAGCTGCTTCATATCGCTAACCATCGATTGCTTCGTTTTGCCGGCTTCGTTGGCCATCACGTTAATGTCGAGTCTAGAGCAATTTGAGCCGCCACAAGCCTTGTCGCCGCCGCACCGCTGCTCGTCGTGAAGAAACTTGAGTTTGCCTGCAAAGTTCTTGGCCTGCATGAACTTGTTGAAGCCGATCGACGTGCGGTTGGCAATCTCAATTCGAAGATTCTCCCATTTGCGCTTGCGCGTGGCCAGCATCGTCGCCACCGTCGCCACGTTTTCGCTAAACTACGCACCGCCAGTCAAGTCGGCTGCTTCTTGGCGTCGCCCACCTTGGTGAACTCGGCGTTCTTCTTGACGTATTTCACGCATTTGTCTTCCTTGTCCACAAGGAGATCGTCCAGATCCATATTGTCGAAACGCTGCTTCTCTCGTTCCATGCGCACCTGCCGCGGGTGAGCAAGCTACCGCCGCCCTCGCGGGCGTACCTGCATGTCTTTGATCTGCTGGCTGTAAAAGGCCGGTGGCTCTGTACAGGCCTCGACGCGCGGACAAAACGCCGTCGCTTTGGTGGTGGTGGTTGCCACGATGGCTTGCTGCTCAGCCACTTCGGCCTCGCGGGCCGCGACTGCGCACGCCGCCTCCTTTGCTTCATTTTTGGCTCGCAACAGCTTGGCTGTTGCGCTTGACAGCTGGGCCATGGCTGTCGTCACGGATTGCTGCAACTCTCGCAGCCGCGCATCGAGGCGCTGGCCGTCCTCGTGCACCGCTGCGAGCGCTTGCTCCTTTGCCTGCAATTCGGGGTTCGTTTCGGTGAGGTCGGCTTCGAGACGCCCGAGCGCTGCTTGCGCCTGTTGAATCTCTGTCGTGAGATCGGCTAGTTCTTCGTCCAGCAGCGCCGTGTCCAGGGTACTCTAGACGCATATGCTAGCCGGTAGCATCCACGCCAGCGATACCTCGCTCGGGTCCGTCGTCTGTCGCTGCAGCGCGCTGAGCTCCGTCTGCGCGCGGTGCACATTGCGACTTGCCGCGTCCAGCTCGGTCGTGTGTTGGTGCTGCTGCTTGCGCAAGCCTTCGCGCTGGGCTCGAAGCCGTTCTACGCACACCAAGCAGTGAGCCGCGGCTTCCAGGGCCCAGCAACGTACGTTCGTCCCGCACTAAGTGCTGGAGCTGTTCCTTCTGCCGCCCGAGCCGGTGCTGCAGCTCGCCAATCTCCGCGGACGAGTCTTGCGACAGAATGCGCGCGTGGCGTTGGCCTTTGTTTGCAATGTACGCCACGTTGCCGTTGCGGACATTGAGCTTGTCGCCGTTGGGCAGGTACACTTCCGAGACAAAGCGCGCAAAGCGCTGCCGGCCAGGGTCGCCCTCCATCGTTTCCCGCTCGGCCTCTTGGCGCGTGGGGTACACCAGTTTGCCTTCGATGCTGGCCACATCGACGAGGGCATTAAACACGTCGGCGTCCTCGACATCCAGCAGAGACACCACCGAGTGCGCGCCGAGCCGCCCTTCGGGGAGACGCAGGTTGTCGTACTTGCGGCCTCGTCGCGGCGCAATGACGATCGGTGCCTGGTTGCCGGGCATCTGCAGCTGGCGCTTGAACGAATCGAGCAGGGCCTTGTCCTTGCCGTTCACCACTAGGTAGCTCCCGATGACGTTTTTGAGCACAAGCTCAACAGCGACGGCCTAGCGCACTCGTCGCCGCGGCCCCAGTGATCCATCGTGAACGTACATAGTCTTGGAACTCGGGGCGAAGGTTCGCGTACATGCCAAGAGGCCCAATTGGCGGCGCGGTGAACTTGCGCAGGTTGCTCTGGATGAGTTGCTGTAGCTGCGGGACGCGGTTGCCAAAGGCCACAAGCCTACAAAGCACAGTTCCATGAGCACTGGCACCGTATCCGCGATTTACTTGTTCTGACTTAGCGATTCCAGCGCGCGAAGGCGGGTTGTGAGCCGGTCGACTTCGCTCGTGGCATCGCGCTTCTGCTGGTTACAAGCGTCGTGCTGCGCTTCAATGTCGTCGAGCGCCGCCGAGAACTCCTCCATGGGCTTTGCCTGCGAGCATATAAGCCGTCGCCGTCATCAACTCAAGCACCTCAATGGCCCGGTACCGCGCTTGGGCGGCCTGCAGCGCTTCCTGCGCGGCCTGGATGGCCTCAGCCTGCTTGGCTTGCTGGCTCTCGAGCGATCGGAGATACTGCTGGTACTTGGCTTGCTTGGTGGCCTTTTCGTGTTCGATGCGCTTGATGCGCGCGTGCGACGATCGGATCTGGTGCTCAAGGTTGCTTTTCTCTACAAGGCGTAGTCAGGCCCCCAAGCGTCGGCAACCCAAGGCGACCAGCGTGCTTCTTTTGCACAGGCAGCCGCAGCTCTCGAATCTCCTGTTGCAGCGTCTGCTGCTGCCGCTGCAAGGCATCCTTCTCGGCGTCGAGTGCTTGGAGCGCGTTGTTTTTGTCGGTCTGTTCGGCAGTGCGGGCGTCAACCATTTGCTGGCGGCGGTCCACTTTCTCACGCGACACCTGCTGCATGTGGAGGCTTTGATCAAGCTACAAGCGTCCAAGGATAGAACAGAGCGCATGAACCAACCTGCGCTTGCATGTCGTGTAGGGTGAGCTCCTGGGCGTGCACAAACGACCAGGCGAGCGACTGCTTCAGGCTGCCGAGCTCTTCCTTGAGGTGACCGATCTATGACGAGCGTAGGCGACAGGAGACGCGGCATAGGTACGCTTTTGGCCTCTTCGTAGAGGCGGTCGGCCTCCTCTTTGGCTTTGAAGAGCACTTTGAGCTTCTTCTCCTCATGAACGAGCGTCGATTCCTGGCGCATACGAGTCTCGTCCTCGACCTTGGCGAAGGTGGCGCGCATTTTGTAGAGATCCGTCGACTGCAGGAAGAACTAGGAAGGAGCTTGAGCGTCGACGATGGAGGCGCCGTGGCGGACCTTGTACTTGTCGCTCGGGTCGCCTTTGAGGAAGAGCTTGGCATTTTCTTGATCGAGCACAGCGCATGGGTTTTCAATCTATCAGCGACGATCATTGGGATGAGGAGGCAGTGGACGAACCTGGATGTTCAAATGATCGAGCATGGCTTCAAGGTCTGCCTTGAGCTTCGAGACCAACTTGCCATGTTCGTCCTTTAATCGGTACTCGGCGGAGCCATCGCGTCGGATGACGCGTTCGACCATGATATGTTTCCCGTATTGCTCTGGTCGAAATGCATCCGTGCCATTCGCTACATGGGGCTTCGACATGCCCGTGGCTAAGAAGAGGAACCTACCGTCGTTGAGAAGTGTGATGCGTACGATGGCATTGCCATCGTGGCCGTGTCGAATGAGGTTTTTAATGCTCTTGCCGCGGTGTGTTGAACGGGCCGACGCACCAAGGCAGATCTGCAGCGCCGCAATGATCGCACTCTTTCCGCTGCCATTCTCGCCCGTGATAAAGTTGATATTCCGACACAGGCGCACACACATACGTCGGTGGCACATGAAGTTCTCGCAGTAGATCTCTTCGATGATACCCATCTCCGAGCCGCCCGCGACTGTGGCAATACCGTTGCGGTCATCGTTTTCGTCGCCGTCGGCAGCATCATCCACCCCGTCATCATCGTCCTCGGACGGCCTCACGATGTCCTCGTCGTCCTCGGCTCCGTTCGCGGCCTGCGACGGCGCGTCAGTGGCGTAGCGCTTCCTCGCCTTCGTCGCCATCGGGCTGTTGTTCGAACTCAGCTGGAACTGCTGGTGAAGCCATATTTTTATTCCAATGTTATTTGTTTCCTACAAATACCTAGTATACCGTCACGAATTAGCATTAAACCCACCTCAGCTCCACGCTATTGGCCAGCACACTCGCGCGCCAATTTTATTTTGGAATTTAAACGCTAGTTGGCTAATCCAACTCCACCTTAGCTCTAAGACAAGTTAAAAAAACACCTGAAAATTCCCAATTGAAAGCACGTTACGCCGCGTTACGTTATCTAATAACACGCACTTTTGCATTTTGCACCAACAGGTCAAGTCGACGATCCAATCAGTCATTCATGCATGTCAATCGTTCTCACCGCCAAGGGTGCATATTGCGAGGTGCATTCGAAACATATCAGTAATGCATCTTGTCGCCAAAAGATTCTGTCGTGCTCTACGACCAAAACGAATGGTACTAATTGCAGTATCAACCAACATGTCGAGTTGAAAGTATCAGAAATATATAAGGACGCCGTGGCCCAACGCGCCCATAGATAAACTACGGCCCTCCGTATTCAATACGCCGCCGCTCCGTAGGCCTCACCAGGTTTCTCAGTTCCTGGCTTTCATTGTTGCTTCCTGCCTGGCTTTGCCACAGTTTAGATTCATAGATTCCAGTAAATATTGCCAAAACTAAGTGTGGGTGCCGCGTAGTGCTGGGGCCACGGGTCGGAGAGTCATTAACAACACAGGCAATAGATCGTGGATCGCCTTGATCATCGAGCTCGAGGGCGGCTGAACGAGCCGCCCATGGCTGCGGTAGTATGGTCATCCACTTGTTGGGGTGAAGGATTTCAGAACTCTTCCCATCGTTGATTGGTCAAAAAGAGGCAAATAGTCGCTCGAAGTATAACAGAATCAAAGCTGATTGGCCAAAATTTGACCAATGGGCATACGGAGGGTGGTGAGCTTGAAGATGGGGCGTCTACGTAAACGAGCATTTGCCGCCCCTCGCCATGCTGTCGTCCCGCTTCCTCCGCACCGCCGCGCGCCCGCGCTGGTTCGCGACATCTTCGCTGCAGGACACCTTCCAGGCCAAGATCGCGCTCGGCAAGACGCTTCCGCCGCTCGACGACAACCAGACGAAGCTGCAGATGTACGCGCTCTTCAAGCAAGCGACCGAGGGCAAGTGCACGGCGCCCAAGCCTGGCATGCTCGACTTTGTGGTCTCGCATCTCGTGGAGCAATCTTGTGGTGCTCATGGGACGATAGGGCAAAGCCAAGTGGGAAGCGTGGACGAGCCTTGGCGACCTGTCGACCACGGACGCCATGCAAAAGTACACTGAACCACGACGGCAGCGGTGCCACTCATGTGGATGGTAGGTACTGCGACTTCATCGATGGCCTTGCAGCCAAGGCTGGCGTCGGCTCTGGCAAGTCGCAAGCTCCCTCAGACCCGGCCGACGACATCGTCACGAACTTGAGCGCGGACGGCGTCTTGACGCTCGAACTCAACCGCCCCAAGAAGTTCAATGCGCTCAACCTTGGCATGTACCAACGCATCATCGACGAGCTCACGAAAGACGATCCCGCCGTCCGTGTCATCGTGCTCCAAGCTTCCGGCCCCATGTTCTCCAGTCCGTCCCTGACCGATGGCGTGTCTAACAACCTTATCACCCAGGCGGCAACGATCTGTCGATGTTCAACCCCAACTACCCCGGCGGTCCAGAAAAGCTAGCGGCCGACGCGGCGAGCCTGCTGGAACGCTTCGTAGATGCCTTTCTAACCTGCCCCAAGCCCGTCGTCGCGGCCGTGCAGGCACCAGCCATCGGCATAGCCGTGACCATTTTGGGTCTGTGCGACTTTGTCTTTGCACACGAACGTGCGACGTTCCAGACGCCGTTCACGGCTCTGGGCCAGGCCCCCGAGGCCTGCTCGTCGGTAGTGTTTCCTGCGCTCATGGGCCAAACGCATGCAAACGCGATGCTGCTGCTGGGCAAGAAGATCTCGGCCACGACGGTACGCCTCACTCCACCTTCCTGCGTCGACCCTTCTGCAGGCTGCCGACCGGGGCTTGGTCACCGAGGTGTTTGGTGACGATTTCAAGGCGCAAGTTGCAGCCAACGTTGCGTCCGTGATTGTCCATGCAATGCAGCACTAAACGTTCGTAGAATTCTCGCCAAGGCATATCCCAACTCGATGCGGCAATCCAAAAAGCTTGTGCGTCAATCGCACCTCAAATTCCTCCAAGAAGTCAATAAGTTGGCGTCTCCGAGTCAGCACCGATGCCTAACAGCGACTAGGAACGAGTGCGCCGTGCTGCAAAAGCTGTGGCTGTCTCCCGAGTGCCTTGATGCCGTGGCCAAGTTTTCCGCTCGCAAGTAGACGTCGGTGGAATCCGATGCCTGCCTCCAAGTGCCATCAGGAAGCGTCGAGAGCATATATGCAGCTGTGCTTTTGACTTAATCGCATCGATCGACTGCATCTGGCACGTCCAAGCTGGTTTGATCAACTAGGGCTGATACGTGGCATGGGTGCGTTGGGCCCAAAGCGTGCCATGTGTCTTAAGTACAGTAGTACGGGGGCTGGTGAGATGGTGCTGGGAGAAGCTAGAACGATGGATCACCCATAAACCGGTGGTCTTGGTGGTACACTTCACGGCAAGGTCAACTCCAGCGGCGCCGAACACAACGGCAAAGTCGTAAGTAACTACCTTGCTGACAGCAGCTTCTCGTGTATAGGAGAGCCATGATACGAAGACAATTGACGGCAACGAAACTTGGTTTCTCGCCATTATTCGAGGACTACTACAGTAGCGACAGATCAGGTACAGACAGCAGACAGAGAAGGTGTACCACTGCCACTTGAGTCGCCCAAAGGTGCATCAAAGGCGTGTTTGCCTTTGCATCAAGTGCGTCGGAAGGGCCTTCGAGTATGCTTGCTTAACGTCAATCGTTTAGCTTACAGGTAGCTTTCTGGATGACGACAGCGGTTTTTCCGTACACTGGAGTGCACTAGTTGGCAATGGTTAAACTACACCAATGCGATGACGTAACTCATGACGCACCGCCACGTTCCTTTACGGCGGCTAACGATGTCATGTTGCTCGTTGTAGAAAGGCCTTTGAGTGCTACTGTGAGTTACCAAAGCGCACCTTGCACCGCAAGATTACTGTGCCATTCCGGCTCAACCAAGCACGGACCATTTTTGGACTTGCCAGCATGACCTCGACGAAAGGAATCTACCTCTATGACACCGATGCATTCACGACGCCAACACCCGACCGACAGGCGTACACGACGCCGGTGCAAGAACGACGGTCGTCCTTACTAAGCGCGCCGTCATCGTCCAGCAGCAACGGTCGTCGGTTCCCGCCGTCGATCGACCACGGCCTTCGCACCAACTTTAAGACGACATCTGCGGCGAGCGATCGATCGTTCCCAGCGACACCACCGGTGGTGCCTCTCGACTTGCACGGAGCACCGATCATGGAGGAGGAAGATAAATCGACGCCTCTCCACCCCACGTATGCCCGCAAGACGGCGGGGCTCAACTCGTCGCTGGCGATCCTCCTTAGTGCGCTTTTGGGGGTGGGTGTCGGTGTCGGTTTGGGTAAACTGCGTCCTTCCGCGGACACGCTACATTGGATTGCTCTACCCGGTGAACTATTCGTTCGCGCCCTCAAGTGCCTCATCGTGCCCCTGGTGCTTTGCTCCATGACGGTATCGATTGCGGAGGTCATCGAGCTCAAGCGCACCTCGTTGCTGACGTTGCGTACGGCGGGCATCTTTTTCCTCACGTCCTGCCTTGCCGCGTGCCAAGGCATGACTACCGCGCTCCTTTTCGACGGCCTTGTCGGCGGCGCTGCCACCAGAGCCACAAACAACACGGCTTACCGATCGGATATTGCCCTTGCGTTTCGGTGTGCTAACGGCCTGTTTCTTCACGCGGGGGGAAATGGCTCAGTCGCATGTGTCGACGTAGCCGCCTCATCGGCCAACCAGTTTACTGTTGCCGATCTGCATGGAGCTCTCAAGGCGACTGTTGCGCACCCCACGTTATCTCTCACGCAACAGTTCATTGCGATCGTCGAGCAAGCAGTGCCCGACAACATCTTCTCGGCCTTGGCCGAAGGCACGCTTCTCAGCATCATCGCCTTTGCATTGCCCCTCGGCATTGCCGTCGCCAAGTCCCACAACAGCGCAAGCGGCCCTAACCATCTCCTCCTCGTGGTGCGCCAAGCCCGCAACGCACTGCTCATGCTCGTCACGGGTGTCCTTCGCTTCACTCCGGTGGCCGTCCTTTTCCTCATCGC